>JAXCMG010000018.1:1857532-2000740 GCA_034642415.1 Podarcis siculus | reverse complement strand
ATAATAATAATAATAATAATAATAATAATAATAATAATAATAATAATTCATACCCCGCCCTTCCCAGTTCAGGAAACCGGGCTCAGGGCGGCTAACAACAAATTTAAAACACTTAATTGATGCTACAAAAAAACCAGCATAAAATACGGTATAAAGCATAAATAACAATAAAATCAAAAATCAATTTAGGGGGGAAATCCATCCAATAAACATTAGATGATCACCAGGGTTAGCTGGCTAAATTTTTAGTAGTTGCACAGGTGGAAATTCAGCCAGGCAAACTGGCTTTCTTTTTTTTAAACAATAATAATATGGCAGTACAGTGGGGCTGAGATCTGTGTGTGCCTTAAAGTGGGGCGGTGGGCTGTTGGCTGGCCCTCCAGAGGTTGCTGGAATTCCAATTAGCATCAAGAGGATTGGACAAATTCATGGAGGAAAGGGCTATGATGGCTACTAGCCAGGGTGGCTATGCTCTGCCTCTGCAGCAATGCCTCTGAATAAAAACTGCTGGAAACTGCAGGGGGGGAGAGGGCTCTTGGGCTCATGTCCTGCTTGCTGGTTTCCCATGGGGGCATCTGGGTGGCCACTGTGAGAACAGGATGCTGGACTTGATGGGCCATTGGCCTCATCCTGCAGACTCTTCTCATGCTCTCATGTTCTGATCTAGCATCATCCTTGACCACCGGCTATACTGGCTGATAGGGAGTTGGGAGTCCACAGACATCTGGAAAGCCGCATGTGGGCCACATGTTCCCCTGTTTTAAAGGGAAAGTGGCCCAGATTTCCCCCAGACTTGACAGTCCTTAGAAAACATCGTTTCGGGTTCCAGTCTTTCCCCACAAAGATTCACGTTTGCAGTACTTGTCAAAAATATTTCAAGTTTACAGCACGAAAGTATTAAAGTTTAAAAACATCTGTTGGCTTGTTGTTTTTTTATGCTGCCTCACGGCAGGAGGTTTTCCCCAGGAAAAAATCTGAGTGATTTAGGAAGCAGCTGGTAGCCTTATGTGGCTAGCCGGTAGCACTGTGGGGAGACGAGTGTGCTCTGCCTGTCCTTTCTAAATGGCAGATTGCCAGGCAATTTCCAAGACGCCCTGCAATGGGTTGTAGGCAGGCAAACTGCTGTTTCAGTATTTGCACATGGGGGCAAATCTCATGTCTGGATGCCACACCCCCCCCCCCCGAAATTGAGAGGATGGGTTTATGTGGCCGCTTCCCAAAATTTGCCTGGCTTTTGAAACAAATAAACTGGAGATCTTTCTCAAATTCCAGATGAAGATGAAATAGCTACATTGAAAAACACACAAACTTATCGCTGGGAAGGGAGAAACGGAGGATCTGAAGTTTTTCTTTCTTTAGGGAGAGGTTAGTACTTCTGATCAAAGCAGTGGTTCCCAGGCTGTTTCCTGACCACCGCCCCCTTGGTTCCATAAACGCATCCCCAGTGCCCCCTACCTTATAAAAAGCATTATTCAGAACAGCGGTTTGCACGACCCACTAAGGAAGATAATAACACAATAAAATTCAAAAAAGTCAAGATTGATTGCACAGTTACTCAAAATCCAATTAAAACTATTTAGTTTAGTTAATTCAGCAGAACTCCTGAACTTGATCCAGTGATGCCAGATGTTGCATGAAAAACATTCTTATGCATTCTTACGAACGAAAACGTGAGGGTGAAGGAAGTTTACAGCACGAAACACTTGCCGAGCCCGCACAAACCTTCACCTACCGCAGACGTAAGATAACTAAGTTACAACGAAATAGATTGCTGTTGCCAATCATTGGCTATCTTGTGACTTGTGGCAACCCAGAATGGTAAACGCAAGCAAACATTACCAAAGGAAGTAGCATTGAAAGCGATAAGAGCGGTAGACTTTGGGAACCTCTGGATTAAAGTGGAATGGGTGTGTGTTTGTGTTTTGTTCCTTTTAAAATTCACAAGAGCAACACACAGCTCGGGGTGAATTTTGCCTCTTTCCCGTCAAAAAGATTTGCATAGCTGCAAGTTATTGCTAAAGCAAGAATTTGCCTGTGGGTCCAGCCTCCCCATCCTGTTTCTGGTGACCTTTTGCCATCTTCTTGCACAGAGAGAGAGAAAGAGGGGAAGGGGCTCTGTCAGCCTCCCACCATATGCTTGCTCTCTCTTTTACGACTGGGGGGCGGGTACCAAAAGAGTGACCTTGCATGCTGGAAAATCCAACGTTTGGACTTCCTAAAAAGCGAAACGTGCTGGGCTGGGCTGCCTCTCCTGTTCCCCAGTCTGAGTGGCAAGGGAAGGATGCTGGCTTTGCCCACAGCCACTCTGAGCCCCTACGAAGGAGAATAAATTTGGGGGCTTGGCTGGAAAGGCTGAAGCTGGGTCACTGGGAAATGTAACTCCCTCTTAAACTGCAGGGCAGATCTCTGGAGATGTCATTGGTCAGGACTGTTCACTGGGTGGAATACGCAGGAAGGAAATTCCTAGCTGAGCAGGGAGCAGAGTTTGGTTTGAAACTGCAATGGAGAACTGTGTGGGGAACCTCCGGACTTCACTCCAGACTCCAGCAACACCTGGGAGGGCCATTCAGGTTCCCCACCCCCTGCTCTGAATGCTCAGAAGGTCAGCGGTTTGAATCCCTGCGATGGGGTGAGCTCCAGTTGCTCGGTCCCTGCTCCTGCCAACCTAGCAGTTCGAAAGCACGTCAAAGTGCAAGTAGATAAATAGGTACCGCTCCGGCGGGAAGGTAAACGGCGTTTCCGTGCGCTGCTCTGGTTTGCCAGAAGCGGCTTAGTCATGCTGGCCACATGACCCGGAAGCTGTACGCCGACTCCCTCGGCCAGTAAAGCGAGATGAGCGCCGCAGCCCCAGAGTCGGTCACGACTGGACCTAATGGTCAGGGGTCCCTTTACCTTTACCCCCTGCTCTGCAGAAATGCTAAGCATTTAATACAAACTGAAGCATGGTGGAGTGCAAAAGGCAATGACAAGGAAACTTTTAAAGTTTCTGGTCCATGGTCTCTGTTGCCTTTGGAGGTGCTGATACATCTCCTTGCCAAGGGTGCAAGGGAGCCTAGGGTCGCCTCTGCCTTCCAGATGTTGGTAGTCTCCACCTGCTCCCATCCCTGATCATTGGCCCTGCTGGCTATGACGGGTCCTGGGGGTCCTGCAAGAGCTTCCTCATACCTGAAATAAAGCTAGGAAGAAGCATCCCGCTCATTTCATCCTTACTGCAGCCCCTACCAAGCAGGCAAAAGTCTCTCTGGCCTGATTTGCACGATACATTAAAACACTCTGATGCCACTTCAAACAGTCATGGTTTCCCCTAAAGAATCCTGGGAGCTGTAGTCTATTCAGGGTCTCCTAGCAACACTCAGCACCCTTCAGAGACTACACTTCCCAGGATTCTTTGGGGGAAGCTATGCCTGCTTAAGCAGGGACGCGGTAGGCGTTGTGGGTAAAACCTCAGCGCCTAGGACTTGCCAATCGGAAGGTCGGCGGTTCGAATCCCCGCGGCGGGGTGCGCTCCCGTCATTCGGTCCCAGCGCCTGCCAACCTAGCAGTTTGAAAGCACCCCCGGGTGCAAGTAGATAAATAGGTACCGCTCACCAACGGGAAGGTAAACGGCGTTCCGTGTGCTGCGCTGGCTCGCCAGATGCAGCTTGTCACGCTGGCCACGTGACCCGGAAGTGTCTGCGGACAGCGCTGGCTCCCAGCCTCTAGAGTGAGATGAGCGCACAACCCTAGAGTCTGTCAAGACTGGCCCATACGGGCAGGGGTACCTTTACCTTTATCGATGCATGCTTAAAGTGGCATCATCGTGCTTTAAAGATATGGTGTAAGTGTAGTTTCTTTCTTTCTTTCTTTCTTTCTTTCTTTCTTTCTTTCTTTCTTTCTTTCTTTCTTTCTTTCTCTCCCCCTCCCCTCTCTTTTACTTCTTTGCAATCCCCTCCCTGGTTTTTGTGGCACGAGCTTTCCTCCGCACGAGCCCATCATGCGCAAGCCGCTAATGGCTTCTGAATGCTTTGACAGGGGCTTTAGTGCAGCATCTGTGAGCTCCTCTGCACAGCCCTTCCTTTTTGCCGTGGGTCATAATAAAACCTGTTTTTTAAATAAATAAATTAATTAAAAAGCAGACAAAAGGCCTCTTTACTTTCCCCAGCTGTGTGACACACAGAACTGCCCTCTGAGTTCAGTGTTTGAAACCGGGGTGGGGAGGGCAGCTGCTTTTTATAGGCACACCTGAAGGCAGGGTTGGGGAACCTGGAGGGCTGCCCAGGTGTGGTCAGGCACCAACTCCCATGTTACAAGTAAAAAACTGCTCATTTTCCCTTATAGGGTACCTAAGAGCCCACATTGGACGCAGGTGGCCCTGTGGGTTAAACCACAGAGCCTAGGACTTGCTGATCAGAAGGTCGGCGGTTTGAATCCCCGCGATGGGGTGAGTTCCCGTTGCTCATTCCCTGCTCCTGCCAACCTAGCAGTTCTAAAGCACGTCAAAGTGCAAGTAGATAAATAGGTACCACTCTGGCGGGAAGGTAAACTGCGTTTCTGTGCGCTGCTCTGGTTTGCCAGAAACGGCTTAGTCATGCTGGCCAAGTGACCCGGAAGCTGTACGCCAGCTCCCTCGGCCAATAAAGCGAGATGAGCGCCGCAACCCCAGAGTCGGCCACAACTGGACTTAACGGTCAGGGGTCCCTTTACCTTTAAGAGCCCATATAGTCCGTTTGTAGGTTCTCTATTTGTAGGAGAAAATAACAGAGGCCAACCAGAGAATATTGAGAAGCGAAACATCCCAATGGGTCAAGGATGCTGATGGGCATTAGAAGTGGAGCCTGCCACCCTCCAGGTGTCCAGGTCCCATAATTGTTGACCATGCTGAGGTCCCGTCTCCCCATTCCTGCTCTAAGAGACATTCCCCCCTCTCTCAAGCGGGGGTGCCTCTTCTTAAGCAGAGACATCTCTCCATCTCTCCCAGGCACCACAAAATGCCATTTCTTAGAGCAGGGCATGGAACTCAGATGTTGCTTGACATCTGTCCTGGGCCCAGCTGGGAGCTGAAGTGTAACAATGAGCATGTGACTCATAATCTCTGGGTCGTGGGTTCAAGCCCCAGGTTGGGCAAAAGATTCCTGCATTGCAAGGGGCTGGACTAGATCAATGTTTTCCAACCTTTGGTCTCCAGCTGGTTTCAGGCTACAATTCCCATCATCCCTGACCACTGGTCTTGCCAGCTAGGGAAGATGGGAGTTGTAGTCCCAAAAGCAGCTGGAGACCCAAGGTTGGGAAACACTGGACTAGATGATCCTCATGGTGGCTTCCAACTCTATTTTCTGTGTTCTCTCTATGACATCTGGATGACCCTAGCTTTCCTGCTTTTCTCCTAAAAGAAATTCATGAAGGAGAGGGTGACTAGCCATGTGGCTGTGCTCTGCCTTCATGGGGGGAGGCGGCAATGCTTCTGAATGCCAGCTGATGGAGACCACAGGTTGGGAGAGTGGCTCTTGCACCCAGGTCCTGCTTGAGTGTTTCCCATGGTCCTTGGTTGGCTGCTGTGAGAACAAGAGGCTGGAGGGCCTGAAGGCAAGAACTACAATCAGAAGGTAGACAGTGGGAGATTCAAGACAGACAGCATAAGGAAGCTGCTAGACCATTCGTCTGCCTAGCTCAGCATTGCCTACACTGACTGGCAGCAGTGGCAGCTCTCCAAGGTGTTAGGCAGGGGGGTCTCTCCCAGCTGCACCAGGAGATGCTGCCAGGGATTGAAACCTCAGACTTTCTGCATGCAAAGCAGGTGTTCTGTCACGGAGCTAAAGCCTTTTGTTATGAGAAGGTGCCTAGGTACACAGTACATGGTCGTCTGGAATTCGCTGCCTACAACCTTTGGCGAAGGACCCCAACTTGATGGCAGAACATCCACCTTGCATACAGAACTCACAACTCAAGCATCGCATCCAACCTTTGCTTAAAAATCTCCAAGGAAGGAGAGTCCACCACTTCTCAGGGGATACCATTCCACTTTGAACAGCTCTTACTGTCAGAAAGTTTTTCCTGATGTTTAGTTGGCCTCTCCTTTCTTATAACTTGGAAGCCACGGGTTCGAGTCCTACCCTCCGGAACTGGAGAAAACACGCTTGTTCGCTCTTCCATCTGACAGCCCTTGAGATATTTGAAGGTGGCCATCATATCTCCTCTTTTCCAGGCTAAACATACCCAGCAACTCCAGCTGTTCCTCATCAGGCTTGGTTTCCAGACGTCAACATATATTGGCGTCCTCTATAGGGGGGCGGGGGGCGCGGAGTGCGCCACCTTGGGATGCTTTTAAAAGTGGCTGGGGGGGGGGAGAGAGACAAATGCATGGAGGTGAAGGCTATCAGTGGCTCCAAGACACGGCGCCTCTGCACCCTAGCCATGCTTGCGGACTTCCCAGAGGAAGGCGGGTACCAACTGCGGGGAAGAGCGCGACGCAGCCGGGCTGCCCCTCTCTGCCCCCCGTCTGACGGGAGAGGGAGGCGACCGGACACCCCGGCATTGTCCCCAAGGCCGTGTGGCTGAACTGCCGCTGCCTTGGGGAGCCGCGGAGAGGCAAGGCGCGCCCCGGCCGGCCCTTGGTGCTGGGGCAGCGCCTTCCTCCTCTCCTCGTGGCCGGCGAAGGGAGGCCCGCGCCCCGCCCCTGGGCCGGCCCCGAGGCGAGGTTGGGCCGGCTCGCCCTTGCGCACTGCGCGCCGGGCCGGCTTGGGGAGGCCAGGAGGGCGGGCGCTCCTCGGACACGCCAGAAGCCGCGGCCGGCGCCGGAGCGCAAGCAGCTCGCCCGCCTCCTGCCTGCGCTGCCAGCCTGCCAGCCAGCCGCGCTCCTCTCTTCGCCTGGTGCGCCCATGCTCCGCGCTCTCCGGCGGGGACCCCGCAGCCCCCTATGACCCTGCGCGGGCTCCGGCGGAGACAGCAAGGCGGCGGGGGCCGAGGAGGAGCAGGCGGCAGCGGCCGACCCCCTTCCGCCGCCCCGGCCTGCCCCCTCTGCCGCCGCCGCCGCCGGCCCCCCAAGATGATCCCCTACTTCTCCGACGACGCCGTCATCTCCCAGAACGCCATCAACCAGCTGTGAGTGCCGCCGCCGCTGCTTCTCTCCCCCTCCACCCCCCAGTTAATAGGGAGGAAGTTAGCAGGATGGTGGGGCACCCCCTCCCCAAATCTATGGGATCATTTCCTCCCCTTTCCAGACACGGATTGAGACTCTTACATTCTTTCTCTCTCTCTTCCCCCCCCCCCCCTCCCCCCCCCCCCCCCCGCAATACACTTTTCTCGTCCCCTTGCCAGCGCCAGCGGTGGCTCCGCGTACTGCAGCGCAGAAGCCGTTTGATTTCTCTGGGTCCCGTCCCCCCCTTCTTTTCCTCCCTTTTCCCTCTCCTTTCTCTGCTGCCAATTTTTTTAGGAAGTCATCTGGGGTAAAGCAAAGAGTCAGAGGAGGAGACTCTGGTCGGGCGAGTAGAATCTCCTTGCTTATTTCGGATATATTTCTCCCATTCCTGGTGGGGGCGCGGGGCAGAGAGGATGGAGGAAACGGGGGTCTCATCCGTCGCGACGCCGCTCCTGCCCCAAAGAGCATCCTGTGCGCGCTGAGGGGTGGGTGGGTGGGTAGGTGGGTGTGCGAGCGCGTGCGCAGAAAATGAGAGGAAAATAGGGTTTAGGTCGGAAGTTAACTTAGGGAGCTCAGCGAGCTGTGTTTGCCCGGACCTGCCCTCCCCAGCTGTTGCCCTCCAGATGTTTCAGACTACAGCTCTGCGCTGGCTGGCTGGCCGGAGTTGCAGGCCGGAACACCTGGAGGGCTCCCAGGTTAGCAAAATTTGGAGCAATTGTGCTATGCGAGAGGGAAGACGTGCAAGGGGCAGCTTCGAGCGAACCTTGAATCCAAGGTTTGTGGTGGTTTGAGTTGCTGGTCTGAGCGCTTTTGCTTCACAGTAAATCTCAAGTACAGTGGTACCTCGGGTTAAGAACTTAATTCGTTCTGGAGGTCCATTCTTAACCTGAAACTGTTCTTAACCTGAAGCACCACTTTAGCTAATGGGGCCTCCTGCTGCCACCGCTCCGCCGGAGCACAATTTCTGTTCTCATTCTGAAGCAAAGTTCTTAACCCGAGGTACTATTTCTGGGTTAGCGGAGTCTGTAATCTGAAGCGTTTGTAACCCGAGGTACCACTGTATAGGAATGGGCTTCAGCCACCCAACAAACGGTGTGGGGCTGCAGCCTGTGGGGCTACACAGCTCTGTGCTGGGAGCCCCTACTGATACCCTGTCCTTACTGGGGGATTATTGCTACAGAAGTGTGCATGGGAAAGTAGCCTTCAAATGGGTGGCGTCCCCTCCCAGCCTCATCACTTTGAAAAGTTGCCTGGCGGTGGTTGTTTCCTCCCCAAACAAAGCAGTTAAGAACATAAAGAAGAGCCTACTGGATCAGGCCAAGGGGGCCCATCCAGTCCAGTATCCTGTTCCGGCCAAAGCTGCAAGCAGGACCCCAGCACAGTAGCATTCTCCCCTCCTGGTATTCAGAAGCACTGCTGCCTCCAGCAGCCGTTATGGCAAGTAGGGTTGCTATTGTGAAAATGGGTAAGGGGAGCCTTGTCTGCTGTTCTTAGCCCCTTGGAAAATGCCTCGTATAAAAACGTCCACAGTATAAAAGAATAAATATAATAATTGGAATCATAGCATTGTAGAGTTGGAGGGGAGCCAAAGGGTCATCTAGTCCAACCCCCTGCAATCTTGCAAATTTGAACTCTTGTTTTCAGATGATTTGCGCCCCCCCAGGTGAGTTCACTGTGCTCTGCTGTTTGTTCTTGAACCCAATTCCAAACATGCAGGTTTGGAGACAACTTGAGTTCGGCTCGGCCTGCTGTCTTGTTTTCGCTCCCTGCTCTTTATTCTTGTGATGGGGGGAGCGTAAACCATCTTTCTTCCCCCCACCCCATTTTTACGCTTGGTTCCATAAAAGGCTTTTGTGGTTTTCCTGTTCTGCGGCAAGGCATACGCCCTTCCCCAGAACCTCAGGCTGGCCCTGCCGCTCTTGGCCTCTAGCTCTCTACTTTCAGGGCTTCCGCTTCTCGGCACCTTCTCAGACCCTTCAGCCCTCTCAGCTTGGGAAGGGGGGGGGGGCTTCTGCTATCAGAGACGGCTGTCCAGGAATAGCCGCACAAGAAGTCTGTGTCAGCAAATGGAGCTTTTACAGTTGCAGAGGCCTTGCAGTCTCCTACCAACAACTGGGCAGTTGCCAGCCTTGGTGGGGGATGGCTTTTAATGCCTTTCCCTCTTCTCTCCCTGCCCTACTGTCACTGCTCCCTGGTGCAAAAACCCCACTGGTTCACTGGCTTCCTGCCCAAACAAAGCCTTGGTGCTTGGAGCACCAGTTTTTGGCAAGGAAGCAGGGCATGGGAGTCTTGCTTTTGGATATCACTTGCTGGGAGTTGCAGGTGGAGAGAGTCCTGCTAGAGGGGGTTCCTCTTTGGGGCATCAACTTGGCCACCGTGAAAGCAAAAAGCTGAACTTCATAGACCCCCCCTCCCTTGACCTGATCCAGCAGGGCCATTCTGATGCTCCTCTGTGTGGCTTTGCTGCTTCTGACGCTGCTGAGTGCTGGGAACATAGGAAGCGGCCTCATTCTGAGTCAGATTGCACAGATTTTGGGGAAGGGCCATAACAACTCAGTGGCAGAACACCTGTTTTGTGTGCAGAAGGCCCCAGGTTCAGTCGCCAATGGCATCTCCAGGTAAAGGTGGGAGAGAAGCCTGCCTGGAACACTTAAGAGATGCTGCCAGTCAGTGACGGCAAAACTGAGCTAGATGGACCTATGGTCTGGGCTCTGTATGTGGCAGCTCCTAGGACATATTGCTCTGTCTCCAGTTTCAGACTGGAGAATCTCTGCCTCAGTGTTAGAAACTCAAATATATAAGCCAGGTGCTAAATAGCTCCTTAAACCAGGGATACAGTCGGCAGAACAGAACAGCCAGTTGCTCTTTTGGGGCCAAACAACCCAAAAGTTGTGCTTTTCATTAGGACTTTGGGGTTCCTACATTTCATTTCATTCTGATTGTGCAGATAAAATAGAATGGATAGAATCCCACAGGATACATTGCGAGTGTGTGAAAACAGTCCAGATCCAATATTAAAATCAGTCCAGATCCAAGGATCCCCAGGCAGGCACCTCTAGATGGTGATGTCAGATGCCATCCTGGCACCCAAACACCTTCACTTGCTTGCAAATGGGCAGTAGCCAGGTGCAAAATGCGCTTGGCAAATTTCAAAGGCTTCTCTGCCCTACCGGAGATTCTGGGGCTTGAACCTGGGAACTTCTGCATGCAAGGCAGGGGCTCTGCCACTGAGCTGTGGCCATTCCCCATATCACCAAGCGTGGGAGGCCAGGGAGCCCCCTCCTGCAGACAGGGGCCTCTTGAGGGTGCCTGGGGTGTGGAAGGAAGGCCAAGAGATGTGTTGCTTTCAAATGCAGGTCAGAGAAAGTGTTCTGAGCTGTGTTTCTATGAGAGCTTCGGGGACCTGCAGATTCTTATTTGTGGGGTTCTTCGATGACAAGATCAGTGTGCCCTTAGCATGCCTGGGGCTTCACAGAGTGCAAGAGGTCAGGTTGTCCCCAAAGAGGTTACAGTCGAAAAGTCTGACGCAACGGAAGCGGCAGAGGGAGGGGGAGGAAGCAGAAGCTGGGATGTAAAACTGAGAAGCAACTGGCCCATGCTTAGCCCACTTTACAGGCTGGGTTCACAGCTGGGCACAGGAATTAAGAGGAAAGCCTTTCTGGAAGCCTTTGCCACCTATTACAGCCACAGAGCATTGGTGGGGCCAGGGCAGCATCCCATGTGAATGGGCCCCCAAAGGCAGAAATATCAAAAGCCGCTGAGTTTGTCTTAGGGTCCCGTCCTTCAAAATCCTGGCAATGCTGTTGATCCCACTGAGAGAGCGGGGCAGCTCTCTTATCTGCTCGAATCATAGAATTGTAGAGGTGGAAGGGATCTTGAGGGTCATCTAGCCCAACCCGCTGCGGCAATGCAGGAATCGCAGCTAAAGGAATGCAGGAATCCTCACAGAACTCTAGCCCAATGGTTGCCATTAATTTGATTTTGAATTGATTTTAAAATGAATTGATTTTAGAATGCTGTGTTACTTTTATTGTTGTTAGCAGCTCTGAGCCTGGCTTCGGCTGGGGAGGGCGGGATATAAATAAAATTATTATTATTATTATTTATTATTATTATTATTATTATTATTATTATTATTATTATTATTATTATTATTGAATCCCTGACAGATGGCCACCCGGCGACCTCTGCTTAAAAACCTCCAGCAAATAAGAGTCCCCTGCCGTCACCAGCTACAGTCTAAAAATGCACCCAGTAAGCTTCTGCCTCTCACGGGACTTGACTTGACTTTCCAGGCTTCCTGCAGGCGAGGGAAGGGTCTAGTGTGACACAGAAGCTTGCATGCTGCATTTTGGGCACTATGTGTTTCAGACAGACGGCATCTTTTCACCTGCTCAGGATCCACATTATCTTGTGGAGCAAGCTCTTACGATGTGGTAGGGCATACCATACCAAAAGAATGAGCTTCTGTGCAGTAATGAGTCACTCAGGAACACAAGTTTTCCCCCTTTATCGTTGAAGAGTGCGGCTTTATTAAAAGTTGCTGTTTGGCATAAATCCAGTGTTAGAAACTGAGATGTGAAAGCTGGGAGCTAAATGGCACCTTATGGGCACAACGGAATGTCTAGGCGCACTTTTACAAAGCTGAAAACGAATGAACTGCAGCTAAAATATTTTGTTCATTTTTCACATGGTCTAGCCCTTCCCCTGCCCACCCCCCTAATATTCTTAAGAGGGTCTCTTCTCTAGTCTTCAGAGAGTAGCTGGAAGTGGGGAGGCAGAAAAAGGTCCTCCTTTCCTTACACTCTGCAGCTTTAACCTGAAATCTTAGGTGCAGTGCTGTGCCCAAAGCTCAGAAACTACTCACGCTAATTCCCTGTCGCAAAATGCTCCTAGAACATCGGGAGTTTCGAACACTGGATAAATCAAGATGTTATTGTGTGGCAGCCCTCTTCCCCTCACTCTTACACACTGCCTCTTCAGAACAGCAGGCTCCGGTCTCTGAATTTGCTACTTCCCCTTTGTTTTTGGGGTGAAGGGCAGGGAGCAGGATGCGGGCATGTAAATTTGCCAGTAACTAGCCGTGGGTATCTATCCGGGGAGATTGCTCTGTGTGTGTGTGTGTGTGTGTGTGTGTGTGTGTGTGTGTGTGTGTGTTCTGAGCCCTTTCCTAGAGCGCCTGAAGTTTTGTTGCTTAAACTGAGCACATCCACGGTAGCTGCTGCAACACAGGGAGCTGCCTTCTACTGAGTCAGACCATTGGGTTCATCTAGCTCAGTACTGCCTGCACTGACTGGCAGCGGCTGTCCAGGATCTTAGACCGGGTTCTCTCCCACAGCAGTTTGAACCTGGGACTTTCTACATGCAAAACTGAGGCTCTGATGCTACAGCTCATCCACTCTCGGAAAAAGCTTGCCTCCTGAGATAATTGCCTAGGAGAAGCAAGTAAAATGCTCCTGGGCTCCAAAACCTTAACAGCTTTGATGTTTTGTTTTGTTCAGCTATCAAGCAGGATATACATTTTACAAAAGGAAAGGAAAGGCAATGTTTGGACATGCATGCTCTTAACAGCTGCTGGATTTCCAGCTCTTTCTTTCCCCCCCTTTTTTTCTTATATATCCCTTTTTCTATAATGCTTTATTGATTTTAAAAACAAAGCCAGTCAACCAAAATCAATCCAAAACCGATACATATTACAAAAAAAGATTTAGATTCATACATAACTATTTCCAACATGACTTCCAATCACCCCGTTGTGGTTCCTAAATTACATTTTTGACTACACACTTTCCTTTATCTCTCCTAAGTTGTTTCAGTTGTATTGGTTTTGTAAAATTCTCTTATTTCATGCAGAAGTCAATCCAGGCCTGCCAAAGAATTTAGATTTTTACAGTGCTCTTTTAGTTGCATTCTGTAAATGTCCCACTCTCTATTAAATATTTGATCTCTATCATCTCGGAATCTTGCCGTCATTCTTGCTAACTCTGCATATTCTCTTCTCACATTTTTGTCTGCCAATCCAATTTGGATTTCCAGCTCTTTCACTTACCGTATTTTTTTAAAAGTAAGGGGAAATGTGTGTGCGTCTTATGGAGCGAATGCAGGCTGCGCAGCTATCCCAGAAGCCAGAACAGCAAGAGGGATTGCTGCTTTCGCTGCGCAGCGATCCCTCTTGCTGTTCTGGCTTCTGAGATTCAGAATATTTTTTTTCTTGTTTTCCTCCTCCAAAAACTAGGTGCGTCTTGTGGTCTGGTGCGTCTTATAGAGCGAAAAATACGGTATATCTCTTCCTCTGCCGTGCCTTTAACCTGTGTGTGCAGGCAGCAGTTCAACAGATGCAGCGTTCACCATCACTCCATGCTGGGGGAAAGCTACACGTGTTGAATTCCTCCCTGCCCTGTAGCAGTTGAAGAGTTCCCAGGCCCAGTGGAGGAGAAGAAACACAAACACACCTGGCAACTCTAGGGCCTCGCCCTGAAAACACAGCAACATAGGAAGCCGTCGTCTACCAATTCAGACAATACTTAAGTTCAGTATTGTCAACACTGCCTCCCAAAAAAGAATGTAAGATTCCAGTCCTCGTGGGATGAACAAAAGAGGAATGCTTTCTACAGTGCCAAACCAAAACTATCTAGCTTAGTATTTTTGCACTGAGCTTCATATAGATGGCAATACCTGGAGATGCCATTGGCGATTGAAATTGCTTTTGCACGCAAGGCAGGTGCTCAGCTCCTGAGGTGCAGCCCCAAACATGGCTTATGGAGCAGTGCAGTATTGAGCCCCCCAGAAAACAGCCCAGTATCAGGTGTGTCTTCAGCCATTGCTCCCCTTTTTAACCCTGCTGCAGAAACCCAGTACCAGATGAGTTGTAATTACAGTATTTTTCCATGTATAAGACTAGGTTTTTTCCTTTTAAAAATATGTTTGAAATTGGGGGTTGTCTTATACACGGATACAAACCCTCCGCACATTTGCTTAATTTGGAGTCCCCCCCAAACAGGGGGCGTCTTATACATGGAAAATACGGTAGTTGCTGTGTTTCCGGGCTCCAAAGTTGCCGCTAGCCTTCCTTCTTTTGATGGCTTGCCTGACTCAATAACTCAAGGCCAGCCCTTTGCTACCCTGCCTCCCAGTAGCAGCCGGTCACTGGTTTCTGGCATCTCACAGACAAGAGCACCTAACAGCCTATTTGAGACCGGGGATGGTGGTGTCATGGTTAGAGTGTCAGACTAGGTCCTGCGAAACCAGGGTTCGAATCCTCACTTGGCCATGAAGCTGACTGGGTAACCTTGGCCCAACCATTGCCCCTCACCCCTAACCTACCTCACAGGGTGGTTGTGGGGATTAAAGGGGGGGGGAGAACCATGCAAGCCACCTTGATTCCTTCGTCATGCAGTGCATAGTTAAACTGGAACTCCCCCCCACAGTGTTAGACAAATTCATGGAGGAGACGGCTGTCAATGGCTGCTATCCTCAATGGCTATGCTCTTCCTCTATGTTTGGAGGCAACAATGTTTCTGAATACCAGTTGCTGGAAACCGCAGGAGGAGAGAGTTGCTCTTGTGCTCAGATCCTGCTTGTGGGTTGCTCACAGACATCTGGTTGTGAGAATGGGATTAGATGGGGCATTGGCCTACTGCAGCTGCTGCTCTTACATTCTTAAATGTTTGTATGTACTAGCGGGGTGCCATGGAGCTGAAAAGCAGCCTATAAGCAAACTGAAATAATTAAAGTGGTACCTTGGTTCCACTCAAACTTAATCCGTTCCAGAAGTCCGTTCCAAAACCAAAGCTTTCCAAAACCAAGGCACGTTTTCCCATAGAAAGTAATGCAAAACGGATTAATCCGTTCCAGACTTTTAAAAAGAACCCCTAAAACAGCAATTTAACATGAATTTTACTCTCTAACGAGACCATTGATCTATAAAATGACAGCAATAATCAATGTACTGTACTATAAAATAAATAAGGCAGTATTGTAGATGATAAAAATTATAATTATTATTTTTTCTTACCTGCACTGATGATCGTCATTGTTTGGATGGGGGGCCTTTATCCATTTCCACAGTCACACAATCAATCAATCAATCAGTCAATCAACCAGTAGCTGAACTGGGTTCCACACAGTCACAAAAGCAAATTCACCGAAAAAGCCACAAAAACGCAAAATAAATAGCAAAAACAGAAGCACCAAACTTTATCTGTTCCAGAAGTCCGCTTGACTTCCAAAATTTTCAAAAACCAAGGCACAGCTTCTGATTGGTGCAGGTGCCCCAGAAACAATAGCCGCCAGCCGCATCGGATGTTCAGCTTCCAAAAAACGTTTGAAAACCGAAACACTTACTTGGGTTTTCGGTGTTGGGGAACCAAAGCGTTTGAGAACCAAGGTAGCACTGTATTTCTTTATAAACAGTAGCTGTGTACCCCAGTTTAATTTTAAAAAATCAAAACCTTTTACAACAAATATATATATATACACACACACACATATATACACACAAGAAACCTGCATGGTCTTAAAAAAAATAATAAAGTAGATCACCAGCTAGCTGTTACAGGAAGCATTTGTCTGCATTGTCTGCCTAAGCCTGGCAGCAAAGAAAAGATCTCAGCCCAGGTTCAAAGTTCAGTGTAGGAAGGTGCCTGCCGAATCTCTATTCGGAGAGCGTTCTGTAGGGCTGGGCCGGTGACATTAAAGGCTCGGTTTTGTACTGTGTTGATGCCAAATGAGCCTCACCAATAATAACAACCATTCCTTGATAAACTCCTCTGCACAACTTCAGAGGTGGCAGGCTGAACTGTGGACCAGGGTATATTCCCTAGAAGATGGTGTGGGTGTCTCTTAAGTTGCATTGCCTTTGTGAGTCTATGGTATCAGGATGCTGGGGGACCCGCCTCTTTCGCTGGACGGTTTCCTCGCCTGCAGGATTGCAGAGATGGGAACTTGCTATTGTGGGTGGTGGAATGGAACAGGATCTGAATCAAGGAGGCATTGCGATAGTAACGGAGTTCTGCCTTCCCTGCTTTGTTGAGAATGCCTGCCATCAGAAGCTGAAAGGTGGGAAGTTCGGGACAGACGAAAGGAAGAACTTCTTTGCCCAGCCCATGGTTAAACTCTGGAATTCGCTCCTGCAGGATGTTGCTGTGGCCACCAGCTTGGAATGGCTTCCAAAAGGGGACTGGGTAAATTAAGGGGGCAGTAAGGACGCGGGTGGCGCTGTGGGTTAAACCACAAAACCTAGGACTTGCCGATCAGAGGTCGGCGCTTCGAAACCCCGTGACGGGGTGAGCTCCCGTTGCTCAGTCCCAACTCCTGCCAACCTAGCAGTTCGAAAACACATCCAAGTGCAAGTAGATAAATAGGTACCGCTCCAGCGGGAAGGTAAACAGTGTTTCCGTGCTCTGCTCTGGTTCGCCAGAAGCGGCTTAGTCATGCTGGCCACATGACCCGGAAGCTGTACACTGGCTCCCTCGGCCAGTAAAGCGAGATGAGCGCCGCAACCCCAGAGTTGGCCACAACTGGACCTAATGGTCAGGGGTCCCTTTACCTTTAAGGCTACCCATGGCTAGTAGCCACAATGTTTTCCCTCCACCTTCCTGGGAATTGCAAGTGGGCAGAGTCTGATATGTTCCAAACGTAGTGTATTCAGGGTTTTAGGAGATATTAAACCTAGACTTAACATACGTCGTCATCTTTTTTTAAAAATGAGGTTGGTTTTTCAGCTGCGTAGGTTGGCTTCGGCTGGAGGCAGGAGCATCGTAGGGCAGAGGGAGGGAGCTCCGCAGTGTCTCTTCTCTAGGGACTTGGTGAGGTCCTGATAGCGAAGGAACAGGGAGTGCAAATCCCTTGCTTACAGGCACCCAGCGGTGGGGGGGACCCACCCTTTCCTTCCCTGGAACAGAGAGATTAAAGCTCCTGCGGTTATCAGGAACAGGTTTTGCCGCATCCCCTTCTGAGATTATCAGCTGTGGCCAAGCAGGGCCCTTTTTGCTGGTTTTCGTGGGGATTTAAGTCTTGGCTGCGACTGAGCAAATGTGAAGCAAGGGAGGTTTCTGGTTTTTATCTTTAAAGCTACTTGCCATTTTGCTTTTCTCTTCCAGAGAAAAAGAGAGAAGTGTGTGTGTGTGTGTATTCCTGTTGAGACAGATGCATGGCTGCTTAAATTTCTAGGCAGCTTTTCAGCCAAACTAACCTTCAGGGGGCCTTTTCTAGAATTGTAGAGTTGAAAGGGATCTAAAGTGTCATCTTGCCCAACCTCCCCACACACTTTTCCAATATTGGTCATCCTCTGGGTAGACCCACTGAAATTAATGGACATGATTAACTTAGATCCCTCCATTTCAGTGGGTCTTCTCTGAGTAAAATTAGTTGTATACAAACCCATTCTGCATTTACACCATGCATTTAAAACACTATGATACCATATTAATACCACCACCACTCATAATAATAATTATTATTATACTTCTGTCACCCTAAGGTCTAAATGTGGGCCTTTACAACATTAAAACACAATATTAAAATCAGTTTAAAACAACTTACAAAAATGAGATGGGTCCTGATATACACCTGAAGTGCCAAAAGCAGTCATGGTTCCACCCAAGGAATTCTGGGAGTTGTAGTTTATAAAGGGAACTAGGGGTCGCCTGACAATCCTCAGTGCCCTTAACAAACTACAGCTCCCATAATTCCTTGGGGGAAGCCATGACTATTGAAATGGGTATCACAGTGCTTTATAAATGCATGTTGTAGATGTGGCCCCAGTGTGTGCGGGTAAAAGCTTTCCTCTCTCTCCCCCATCCCTTTCCAGGAGTGGTTGGGTGTGGGCTTAAAGCACCTCTTCCTACCGATTTTACTTTGATTTGTTCGTGTAAATTTTAGTGAGTGTGTTGAAAGCATTCCTCCAAAGATTGATGTACATGTGCGTGTGCAGATCATTTTCTTGGAAAAAGTTAAAATCTCGAGGTTTTGTGTTCACAGTTACTATCAGGCAAAACTGCTAGGGTGACTCGCTTTCTGAAATGTTTGGCGTCTGTGGTCACCTTGCTTTGGACAGAGATCCTGAGTTTTGCCTCCACCTTACATCATCTGGGGAAGACGCAGAGAGAGAGAGACAGACAGAGAGTGCTTCTGTTGTTTTGCTCCCAGCTGACGTTAAATTTTTACAACCATCATAAAAAGATTAATGCTTAGCGAGCTTTGCCTGGTCAGAAACCGGTAGTTATCTTCAAATAAGTCCAGATTCCCTTTGGCCTGCTTGTCTGGGTGTGTGTGTGTGTGTGTGTGTGTGTGTGTGTGTGTGTACATACGTGGTTGGGGTCAACTCTGAAATATATCTGTGTCAGCCCTTTAATGGAACAAAATCATGGGTCTGCCCAAAGAGAAGCTTTTTAGGAGTTGAGATGCACCAGTTCACAGCATAATAAAGAATATGTATTTATTTATTTAGGAAATCTCTGAGGGCAGGGTATTTATGTGAATCACAATTTTAAAACAGTGCTTGAAATTCCCCAGGCGCCAGACGTGTTTTTCAACTGGTGTGGGTCCAGTTGTGAGCAAGTGAAGATGCCTTGTCGCGAGGTTTGGCGAGTGACATCTGCCCCAGCCAGCCGGCCAATCTGTGGAAATGTCTTGTCCATTTTATTCTGGATTTGATGAGACAGTCCATTGTGGCACCTGAAACCCAGGTGCTTATATATCTGAGTTTCTAAAACTGTTTAAAAAATAGGCTCCTGTGCAATACACACACATAATTCAGCAAGCCTGCCTAGCCATATAGTTAGCCCAAACCTGTAGTAATTTAAAAGTTTTTGCCAATAATTAATCTGTGTTTTTAATGACAAGCTATTTTATGTCATTTTTTAGTTTTGTGGATTTTAGCTGTGTGGTGTGCTATCTATAATTTTACTGTGCATACCACTTAGAGAGCCAATTAAGTGGTTTATAAACTTTTCTAAAGAAAATACAGATAACTAACATGGACCAAGTAAGGCCAACACGATTAGAACCCAAATCCATAATAGGTAATCATTAAAAAGAAAGAAAGAAATGTGGTTCTATCCTGCCACGTTTGGGCCTATTGAAATGAAGGGACCCAGTCGTGTGAATTGATTTCAGTGAGTCTGCTTTTGAGTAGAACTAACATTCGACACAAGCTACAGGGTGGGCTACAACTTCCAGGCAACTTGTTGTATGGATGGATCCTCCATGTTCCATGGCAGCGTATCTCAGTATATTAGATGATTCTGGGGGCGGTCCGTCCCATTGGTACCCTGTTTGTGGGGCTGATGAAAGTTGTGGTCCAAAAGCTCTGGAGGGCACCAGGTTGGCAAAGACTGCTCTTCTTAGTAGCTCCACACACACACACACATTTTTGTCATGCAAAATCAGCTGTTGGGGTGAATTCTAGAGAATGCCAGTCAGTTGGTATATATTTGCTCCCTAGGGTAAGTGTGGGGTGTGAGAGAGAGAGAATTGCCTTGACTTAATTTACTACTTTGAGCAGTTAGAACTGAAAAAAACAACCCCAAACCTGTACTCTCCGTCTTAACAGCGCTTGCTCCTTACTAAATTTCAGGTACACGGTGTGCGTGCTTTGATTTACTTAATACTCGCAAGGTTAATCCTCTCCCATTGCAAGATGCTAAGATCTCAAGGGTGTGTTTGAAGATAAAAAGTTGTTTTCTACTTGGGAAGGAAGTTTTTGCAGACAAAGGGTGTCAGTTCTGCTCCTTAACCGTGGGGGCTGCTGGGGAGAGAATCCTGGAGAACTGCGCTGTGAGTGTGTTTGGGTGCCAACGCACGGGCGGTGAAATTCATCAGGAATCTCTCCCGAGCGAAATGGGCCAGTGTGGAAACAGGCCGTGAGACCAGATGAGCTCTGTTGGCCTGATTCTGCAAGGCCTTCCTATGTTCTTACGGGGTGAAGCAAGGGGAAAGACAGGAAGGGAGACTCGGGTCCCTTTGAGCAGCAGAGTGCAATGCCGGCATGACTTTCTGGCCACAGTTTTCGTGTTTCCGTGGGCTGAAGCAAACAGTAGCCTCTTGTTCTCTCTGGCAGCTGGATGGATGCAAGACTGGGGCAGAGAGTGCACAGCCCACGGGTCACATGCAGGACAAGAATTTCGGCCTGGGGTAGGTTCTAGTGCTCATGAAGGTGTACTTTTAAAGCAGCCTGTTCCTTTGTGTTTCTTTGTGAATGTTCCCATCTTGCCAGACTTGGGTGTGGGGAATTCTCATCCCTGATTGGGCCAGAAAGCAATGACTCATGCAGAGTGGCAAGGGGCACTTGCCTTGGTACTTTGGGAAATGCCCATCTCTACCTTTGCCAACCTGGTGCCCCCCCAGGTTCTTTGTACTACAACTCCCATCTGGCCGGGGCTGATGAGAGTTGTAGCCCAAAGCAGCTGGAGGGCGCCAGGTAGGCAAAGACTTCTTTAAAAGCCCTCGGCAATGCTTGTTGTAGCCTCAAAAAACTTGGCAGTGTAAATAACAATAGTAATTCTCAAAATTGTAGCCTGTTCCTAACCCCCACCCTGAGTGTGCCCATCTGCACATTTCCCCACTCTCTTTTGCTCTCACTGGCTGCTTTTCCAGCCAGCCTCCCTCCTCAGGGCTGGCAGTTCTGCTTTGGCTCCAAAGGGAGCTCTGTGTGGAATCAGTGAAGCCACCTGTCGCATCTCTGAGTGAGTTGCCGTGCATAACTGTTCTGTTCCCAAGGGAGAGGCGCCCATAGGAGATGACTGGCACTGAAGGCAAGCCCCTTCGATCACCTGCCTGGTGCTGATCTTCCTCTCACACCCCCCCCCCTTTGCCTGCCCCAGAGACCTTTGTATCTTATCCTTGCCCTACTGCCACTTCCTGCCGCCACACCTTCCTGCCCTTCTGAACTGTGGCAGGGCCCACTGGTTGCACTCTGGTGCTTTTTCGGGTCTGCCTCCCAGAGAGCGATGCAGGGGGTGTTGAGCAATCGTTTCTCTGTTAATATTAAATCTGGTGAGTCCCACCCCCACCCCACCCCCGCTTTAATTTCCCTTTCTCCATTCCCTTCTTCCCCACTCCCTGCCGCAGTCAGCAAATTACCAAATTTGCTATCCTGCAAAGATGCACCTTAAAATTGCACAGAAATGTTCCCCTCTCAGAGGAGAGCAAAAACTGTATTCTACACACACGCACATACCATCAGACTCTGAACGAAGCAATTTCTAAACCTCTTCACCCTGGCCTTTGATGGATTATAAAACCACAAGGAGAGCCTGCTGGATCAGGCCAGTGCCCCATCGAGTCCAGCATCCTGTTCTCACAGTGGCCAACTAGATGCCTGTTGGAAACCCACAAGCAGGATTCGAACACAAGACCACTCCCTCCCTTCCTACGGCTTCCAGCAACTGGTATTCAGAAGCATTGCTTCCTCTGATCAGAGGCAGAGCTAGTAGCCATCAGTAGCCATCCTCCATGAATTTGTCTTAATCCTCTCTTAAAGCCATCTAGGTCAAAAGCCATCACCTAGATGGGATCCTGTGGGAGCGAGTTCCTCAGGGCAGGGGTTTTTTTGTTGTTTCGTGTTGCCCACCCCTTTTGCCGAATGTTCAGTTTCAAGAGGTCTAGAAACTTGCCCGTGTGTGTTAAGGAAGGAAACCCGACTATTGCTTCCGGGGAAGCTTAACTCTGCTTATGCCGGCTCAGGTGTGTGTTGTGGGGGAGCGATCGGCTGTGGCTTTGCATGCTGGATCTCAGCCCCCCGGTCCTCGCCCCGTTCTGGCCACCGCCTCGGTTTGGAGGACTTCAGAACCGTGTGCCCTTCCCCCTTGCAGGACAGTGCCCCTGGCTGCTGTAACCCCACACCCCGGCTTAAATCTGGTCTTCCTTCCCCCTCTTATGTAAAGGCGGCCCATTCTATTCTCGGCCTCCACCTGTGGGTCTGAGCTGGCGGGCCGGCCTTGGCTCCGCACTCGCCTGCCCTTGCCTTGTTGCCTGCCCGCCGTTGCCACAACACAGCCCGTCTCCTGTTTGCTCAGCTCTGCGTTTTTGCATGGGCTGCAGCTCTGCCTGAACGGTTTGGAGCGGGCTTGGATGGCTGCCAGGGTGGTGGTGGTCTCGAACTTTTTCTTTTCCCGCAAGGAGCTGAAGGCAACTTGTACGTGATTCTTCCTCCTCTCCTTTTTATCCTCACTGCAACCCTGTGGTGTAGGCTAGACTGAGAGAGGCAATGAAGGGCCCAAGTCCAGCCAGTGAACTTCCTGCCTCTGTGTAGGATTTGAACCCTGAACTCCCAGGCCCTACCTAGTCTGATACTCAAACCCAGTGGTTCCCAAATGTTCTTGGTCCACCACCCCCTTGGTTTCTTAAATACCTCCCTAGTGCCCCCTTCCCTATAAAAAGCATGATTGGGAACAGTGGTTTGCACAACCCACTAAGGAAGAGAATAACACAATAAAATTCAAAACGGTAACGGTTTTGATTGCACATTTATTCAAAACCCAGTTAAAACTATTTAGTTTAATTAATTCAACAGAATTGCTGGACTAGATCCAGATGTTGCATGGAAAACATTTTTCCACATTCTGACTAATGAAAACAGAAGGGTAAAGGAAATTTATAGCATAAAAACCAACCCTGCAAGGTAGCTTAGGCCAAGAAAGGCAGTGATTGGGCCAAGGTGACCCAATGAGCTTCACAGCCCGGTTGGGATTTGAACCCCCCGTGTCCCAGTCCGACACTCTAACCACTACACCATGCCCCCCTTTGCAGGCTAGAGCCAATTCCCGTTGCCTAATCCCTTTTCAGGGGCCATTGCCCCTGCCTGCGTTCCTCTTCCCTGTTTTCTCCTTCATGGTTCCCAGGGTGTCTTGGTCGAGCGCCAGGGCAGCCCCGGCCACTGTGAAACTCTGCAGGGCAGACTGCGCCCCGACAATGATGCCTTCTCAGAGACACTTCCGCTGGTGGTTCTGCTCTGAATTGTAGCTGTTTTGCAAAAATCCCACTTATTTGCTTGGCACCTAAGTGACATTTTAGATAAGAAGAAAAACACTTCTTTTTTCCGTTTTGGACAGAATGTTTGTAGTTCAGCATTTGAAAAACAAAAACGCTGAGTCAAGACAAAGCCTGTGATCTTGAGAAGAGAACATGCTATAGAGAAGGGAACAGGGGAGATGAGGATTGCAGCCAAACTTTCAGGCTTTATTTCTCTTCTAGTGCAGAGGACAGGGGAATCCTGTGACCCTTCAGATGTGGCTGGACTCCCAGCTGCAATCGCCTCTGAGCCTTGGCCAGTCCGGGAGTCCCAACAACATTTAGAGGCTCATGCCTCTCTCAGCCTCACAAGCCTTGCAGGGTTGTTGTGCCCATAAAAATGGAAGGAGGCAGGGACAGACCATGCACACTGCCTCAAGCTCCTTCAAAGAAATAATAAAGAAAAAACAAAGATCATAGGGAGAGCGTTCCAGGCCACTCAAGTTTCTAGTCCACGTCAAACTGAACTGCCTCCTTCTGAAGGGTGAGCCAAACAGCTGGTATCTAGAAAGTGCAAGCAGAAATAGAGCGTCAAAAGAAAGATCGCCTCTGCTGTAGCCCAGAAAGGGTAGAGAGCCATTCCTCTCCCTTGCCGGCCACTCTAGGCTAACCCACTTTCTAGGGGAACAAATTTCCTGCCTGGTTCCCACCTCTCTGATGTCCATTGAGCCCTGCATAAGAACCTGCAGGATCAGGCCAATGACCCAGTTAGTCCAGCATCCTGTTCTCACGGTGGCCAACCAGATGCCTCTTTTGGGCAACCCAAGGCAGGATTCAAGCACAAGAGCAACTTCCCCCTCCTGTGGTTTCCAGCAGCTGGTATTCAGAAAGCGTTGCTGCCTCCGACTGGAGCTAGTAGTGTCGATAGTCCTCTCCATGAATTGGTCTAATCCTCTTTTAAAGGCATCTCGCTTGGTGGCCATCGCTACATCCTGTGGGAGAGAGTTCCATAGGTTAACTCTGTGCTGCGTAAAGAAGGACTTCCTTTTATCAGCCCTGGATCTCCCAAGCAGGACCTGAGTGTCACAGCAGCAAGTCTTCCCCACTAGCGATTCCCCATTTACTGCCTCCGACAGAGGAGGGAGAACAGAGCCATCGTGGCTTCTGGCCATGGGTAGCCTCCCCCTCCATGAAAAGGGAGAAGCATGGCTCAACCCGGCGCATGGGAGGGTCAGCTCCTGTCTCACCTCATTAGGCAGAACATGAAAAGAGAGGCGGGGGGGGGGAGAGAGGGAGAGAGCGCTGTTGCAATTGCAGACTCGCTTGCTGGAATTTTCTGCCTGCTTCCGTCCAGCAACCGGCTGCCCCCGCCCTTTGCTTGCAAAAGCAAACAGGTGGGTTTCTTTCCTTTCCTTTTGAAGCCACAATCACACACTCCTCAATCGGCTTAAGGGAGTTTTGTTTCTCTTTTCAATAAACCCTCTGGGCCAGGCCACTCCTGCAAAACAGGCTGGCTTTGTACAGGTCCGTTCCTCCGAATTACCGGTACTCCTTTTGTTGAACGGCCATTGGGCAGGGAGGAAATCTTTCCTCTGAAGCTGCCTTGTCCTGAGTCCATCTATCTCAGTGTTGCCCACACTGGCTGGCAGCAGCCCTCCAGTGGTTCAGGCAGGGAGTCTCTCTCTCTCTCTCTCTCTCTCTCTCTCTCTCTCTCTCTCTCTCTCTCTCTCTCTCCAGCCCTCCCTTCTGCCAGCAAAGCAGGAGCTCTTTCCACAGCCGTCCCACTGAAGCTGGTATTGGACAGCTTTCCCTGTTCCCGGAGCCACTTAGAGACGTAGTTCCCAGAGTGGGCAATAGCACCCCCCCCACAGTGGGATTAACTAGGGGGGTCCTAAGAGGCAAGGCGGCTGCAGGGAGATGCAAATGACTCTCAGACTTTGAAAAGCTGGTCTCCCTGGGTCAAGTTCAATTTTGCTGATTCGATTAAACTAAACAGTTTTAAATGGATCGTGAATAATTGTGCAATTAATCATTACTGCTTTGAATTTTATCGTTCTCTTATCTTCCTCCATGGGTTGTGCAAACCACTGTTTTGATTTGATGCTTAGGTTAGGGTAGGGTAAGGGCCTCAGGGGGTGAGTTTACGGCCTCAAATGGTTTGCGAACCACTGGCTTCATGATCCTCCAGTCGCCTTGGGTGGACGCGGTTTGTAACCAAACTCCCTGCTGCACCTCACAGAGCTCTTCTGCTGGCCAGGTCTGATGCGGAGGAGCGGCTGCCCTCGTTCTAACGAGATCTGAAACGCAGCGGTGACAGCTCTGCCCGCCTGGCCGTTTGTCTTGCTTTTGTCGAAAACTGCCTGCGCTGAATGATTGATGGAAATTTATTCCAGGAATAGAGTGCTCCTGGTAAACCGATCTCCATCCGGGGTGCCAGTGGTGGGGAAACGGCATTTCCAATTTAAGAGGCGATTCTATTGAATCTTGGCGTCAGATGTTCCTTTACGGGAGGTGGGAGGTACACAGGGATTTTTTTGGGGGGGGAAATGGGGTGAATTGGAAGGTGCTTTTCAACTGGTAGAGCCCTGCTGGGTTATATAGTTCGCCCTCCTTTTACCTGGAACAGATGCTCTAGCACTGAACCATGGTTGTTGCCCTAAAATAAGCATAATAATAGAATTGTATGATTGGAAGGGACTTTCCAAGAGTCATCTAGTCCAGCCCCCTACAATGCAGGAATCTCAGCTAAAGCATCCCTGACTGGTGGCCATCCAACCTCTGCTTAAAAGC
Source organism: Podarcis siculus (assembly GCA_034642415.1). NCBI lineage: Eukaryota > Metazoa > Chordata > Lepidosauria > Squamata > Lacertidae > Podarcis > Podarcis siculus. The sequence continues at coordinate 1,974,885 of JAXCMG010000018.1, read as the reverse complement.
CTCCTAAAGGTAAAGGGACCCCTGACCGTTAGGTCCAGTCGTGACCGACTCTGAGGTTGTGGCGCTCATCTCATTTTATTGGCCGAGGGAGCCGGCGTACAGCTTCCGGGTCATGTGGCCAGCATGACTAAGCCGCGAACCAAAGCAGCGCATGGAAATGCCGTTTACCTTCCTGCCGGAGCGGTACCTATTTATCTACTTGCAGTTTGACGTGCTTTCGAACTCCTAGGTTGGCAGGAGCAGGGACTCAGCAACGGGAGCTCACCCCGTTGCGGGGATTCGAACCGCTGTCCTTCTGATCAGCAAGTCCAAAGCTCTGTGGTTTAACCCACAGCACCACCTGCGTCCCTAAAAACCTATTAGGATGGGCCAAAAGACCCTCTAGTCCAGCATTCTGCCCTGATGTAAATAAGACTAAATAAGATTCCAGTCCTCATGGGTCTTAATAAAGGGCTGATTTAAATTGGAACAGAATCAGAGCATTGGTCCATCTAGCTTAGTGATTGATTCATTGATTGCGTTTATATCCCTTTTCCTCCAAGGAGCTGAAGATGGCGCACATGGTTCTCACCCACCCCCATTTAATCCCAACAACCTGTGTTGTGAGGTAGTTTAGGCTGAGAGACAGTGACTGGCCCCAAAAACCACCCAAGGAGCTTCATGGTTGAGTGGGGATTTGAACCCTGGTCTCCCGGGACCTATTCTGCCATGCTAACCCACTATACCACACTGGATCTCACTGTTGACTACTCTGGCTGGCAGCGGCTCGTCAGGGCTCCAGGCAGGCTATTTCTCAGTCTGGAGATGCAAGCAGGGATTGAACCCAGGACCTTCCGTATGCAAAGCAGATGTTCTGTACCCCTGAGCAAAGGACCGTCCCCAGATAAGCGAATGTGGCTCTTCTTGCGTTAAGACAAGCTTCCTCGGTTGGCGTGACCTTGCTGAAGTCCTCCTATTGCTACTGTTTGTGGCTTTTTGATTTATTTCCCCCCCTCTTTGGGGGAAATAAAGGAAGAGCAACATTTGTGTCTAAAATGCATTTTCCCCTTTTGTGGGGAGTCAGCGACTGCTGCTGGCATTCTGCATTCTTCGTCCGGCTGACGTGCCCTCCATGGCAACTCCGAGGGGCGACCGAGTTGGTAGCCTGGATACGGCGGTCATCGCCTTCGCGCTCAATAGGCCTTGAGGCCCTCCCGTGGAAATGTCTTCGGGGACGGGGGGAGACTGAGATGGGCATGCGTCCTTCGAGCCTGCCTTTTTCGACAGCGGGCTTTGGCGTGATGCAGGGCAGAAATTGCCCTTTCAAGTGGGCTATTGTGCTCTCCGTATGCCTTCAGCCTGCTATTAAGGCATCTTCTCAACCATAACACCCCCCCCCCATCCACAAGTAATATTCAGTCTTGTCTGCCCACATATTATCCCCATGCTCATCATTTGGAAGCATGCACTTGGAAGGAAAGAACCCGACATCTTAACTTTCCAAAAGCATCCCTCCTTGGTCGCTAGCAGGCAGTCCTTACTCACCATAGGCGACCAGATTAGTGGCTGTTGGTAAACCTGCTTTTACACCATTGGTGGTAAATCCCAGCAGGCTGGATGGGCACACGTGGCAGTATTCTGTGACTCAGTCATCGGAATCTCAGGTTGTTTGTCGGTTTGAAAAGCAAGTTTCTAGCCTTCAAGTTTCCAAAAGATTCATTTTGAAGCTGTGGGTTAGAATTTCTAAAGCTCCATGTTTGCTGAGCAGTATTTCAATGGCTCCAGTGCCCAGGTCAGATCTCTGTTGGGGATGAGAAATGGAAGGATAAACTGATTTATTTAGCATTTCTGGCACTAGATGAATCAGCTTGCTCCAGTCCTAAGGGCTTGGGGAGGGTAACAGGTGTTAATTATCCCCAGCCACACAAAAAAACCAAACCATCTGAGAAACACTTTTGGAAGGTCATCATCAGGTGTTGTATAGATCACTGAGGTCCAGTGCCAAGAGCCTTCTGGCAGTTCCCTCGCTGCGAGAAGTGAGGTTACAGGGAACCAGGCAGAGGGCCTTCTCAGTAGTGGTGCCTGCCCTGTGGAACGCCCTCCCATCAGATGTCAAGGCAATAAGCAACTATTTTACTTTTAAAAGACAACTGAAGGCGGCCCTGTTTAGGGAAGTTTTTAATGTTTGATGCTGTATTGTTTTTAATATTCAGTTGGCAGCCGCCCAGAGTGGCTGGGGAAACCCAGCCAGTTGGGCGGGGTATAAATAATAAATTATTATTATTATCTACAAGTGCATGGTGCTCACCTTTAAAATCAACACTGCTTGTGGAATCTAACTCAGAGAATCAATCTTCCTTGGTGTTTGACGTGTATAGAACAGGAGAAACTGAAAGCTAGATTAGGATCTGCCTGTAGAGACGAGCAATTTGCAGTCAATAAACAAAGGTTCCCATTTCTCAACAACAACAACAACTTTCTTCTACACACACACACACCTTGAACTTAAGAGAGCTTGTGGGGAAGGAAGGGTCAAAACTAGGAGGGCATTTTTGTGTGAAAAGACCAAGTTCAGTCCTGGGACTGAGGCTGGGCTCCGGGGCACACCATGTACCTTAATTCTCCATGTGGGTCATCCTCTAAGCTGTTCTGTTGTTTGCGTGTGCGATTGGTAGAATGTAGAGAGAGCTACTTTATACCAAGTCAGACCATTGGTCCATACTGCTCAGTATCATCTGCACTGACTGGCCACAGCGCTACCTGGAGATGCAGGGGGTTGAACTGGGAACCTTCCGCATGCCAAGCAGCTGCTCTGCCATAGAGCTGCCGCCCTTCCCCTGAAAGTAAAGCAAGAGGCTAGTCCTCATGACTCCACATAAAAGGCTGAAACAGGAACATGGGAAGCTGGCAGAAGCGCTCTGGGGTTTCAGAAAAGGCTTCTCTCCCAGCTGTTTGGAGAGGTTTGGGATCTGGCGACCTTCCTTCTACATGCAGAGCAGATGCTCTGCTTCTGAGCCTAGTCCTCAAAGCACAAATCTTTTTCTGCCTCGCTCTCCCAACCCACAGCTTGTCCGAGGAGGTTTTGATGTCAAGGGAGGGTTTACAAAGTGCTGGGGTGCTGCTTAAACGAAGGCGCCTCTTGATCCACCGCCCCAGGAATTCTGCACGCTTTGCTGAACCCACTTCTCCCTGGGTCACCCCCTCCTCCTCCTTGTTCCTTTGCCTGGAATCATGAACCGACAGGCTGATTTCTCTTTTCAGAAGTGTGTGCTGACTTCAGATTTCGCCCTCACCTTGAATCTAATTAGAGAAAGGGCCTGAGTTCCTTGCATGGCTTCGCCTAAATATAGCTGGGTCTGGGCTCCCTGACTAATATGGAGCGGGATGAGACCCTGACCTCCTTGACTCGGCCTTACAGTCCTATTCAGAGTGGCTATAGTGTCCTAGACCAGTGTTTCCCAACCTTGTGCCTCCAGCTGTTTTTGGACTACAATTCCCATCATCCCTTACCACTGGTTTTGCTAGTCAGGGATGATGGGAGTTGTAGTTCAAAAACAGCTGGAGGCACAAGGTTGGGAAACACTGTCCTAGACTCACTTAGCAATGCGTGGCCAAAGGCATATTCTTCAAGTGACCATATGCAGGCACTTCCCATTCCTTTTAGCCTCTCTCTGAGTTCTTCTGGGACTCTGGGTTACGTCTCCAGTTGAGCGTCTCACTTTTTAATTTGCCTGAAGGCACCAAACTGGCAGGTGGGATCATAGTTGCGCCTCTCACATTTTGTAATGCAACCTTGCATATCCAGTCCCCAAAATATCCTGTCCACGTTTAGGTTAGTTTGTCTTGCCTTGGTAGGGTTTTGAGATGGGGGCTTTCTGGTCGCCTTTGGAGAGCAAAAATGGTCTCCAGCAAACCATGCAGAGAAAGAAAGGGGGGGGGAGAAACTTGTAATTTATGTTTGTTCACACCAAAAAATTCAAGTTGCTGGAAAGGAGATTTCAACTAAAAGTTAGGAAGAACTTCTGACAGTAGCATCTGCTGGGCAGTGGAGCAGCCTCCTTTGGTGAGGGGTAGATTCTTCTTCCTTGGAGGTTTCTAAGCAAAGGTTGGATGTGCACCTGTCAGGGATTCTTTAGCTGTGATTCCTGCATTGTGCAGGGGGTTGGAATAAATGACCTTTGGGGGTACCTTCCAGCTCTATGATTCTATGCTAAGCTCTTTGGTGTGTCCCAAATGTAACAGGGAGGATAAAAGGTAAAGGGACCCCTGACCGTTAGGTCCAGTTGCGGACGACTCTGGGGTTGTGGCGCTCATCTCGCTTTATTGGCCGAGGGAGCCGTTTACCTTCCCGCCGGAGTGGTACCTATTTATCTACTTGCACTGCATGCTTTTGAACTGCTAGGTGGGCAGGACCTGGGACCAAGCAATGGGAGATCACCCCATCACGGGGATTCGAACCACCGACCTTCTGATCAGCAAGCCATAGGCTCTGTGGTTTCACCCACAGCGCCACCCGCGTCCCTAGAATATAGACTGGTACAAATGTTGGGATTTTGTGACTTTTGCTGGGAGCATCATCATACCAGGTCAACCTGCTTGCCAATCCACCCTGCTGTTGCCCATTGCAGACTCCACCAACCTGGCGCCCTGCTGACATTTTGGACTACAACCCCCCACCAGGCTCAGCTAGCAGTGGCTGGGGCTGGTAGCAGTTGTAGTCCAAAACATCTGGAGGACACCAAGGTGGTGATTGTGATGCCTGGGTGTTCTGGCTGGCAGGGGCTCTTCTTAGTCCTGTGCAGAGAAGGGTCTTTCCAGAAGTACGGAGGCTGCCTGCTGCAACTCTGCACGAGTCATTGCTCTCTAAGCCTTGCCTCTTGCTACTCTCTCTCCTCCGAGTTGGGGAACTTTACCATGTTTGGTGTGTGATGGCAGCATTCAGAGTGGCCTGTCCTCAAAGCTTCCTGTTGCATGAGTCGCTCTCATGAGCACCCAGATCTGTGATTCACAAAGAAATGCAGAGACAGGCTTTATCTCCACACATGCAGTTCTTCCTTGACTCCCACATTGTTGGGTTTCAGGTGCCAGTTGAAACACTTTGATTTGCCCAGGCCAGGGAAGTTTCATAAATAAGAAGTGTATATTCTTTCTGTTTTGATTGGTTTGCTGCAAAAAAAATTTAAGTGTATGTATATATTTTTAGCACTGTCTTACTGAATTCTGTTGGTATGTTTTATGTACCTATTCCTGGGCACTTCTGAGGAAGACCAATAAATAAATAAATAAAGCTTCTACTGAAGATGTATTTTGTTTAAAGGAGACTTCGCCTGAGGTGTGTTCCAGTCATTGGTGAAATCTTAGCTGTACAACTGTAGGAGAGACTTTCTTTTGAGTTTGTAGAAATAGCTTTAATTGTTTTTAGATTTTAAAAATTGATTTTATCTTGTATGCCGCTTTGCTAAAGGTAGCATGGATCTTGTTACCTATACAGTTAACTGCATGTCTTCTGGTAGCAGCTTGATTCATAATTGCTCAGGGCTTCATGCCATACCCTAGATAACCGGTTCAAGCAGGTTATGTTCATTTCTATCTCAAAGAAGTTGGCATGTAATATACGAGCAGCTTGGGGGTCACGCTGATGACCCTTCTGATTCCACCTCTATTTTGGGGTTATTTAATGTATGGCACTGCAGTCACACAGGTGGCAAATCCCTTTGAAATATGAATATATTTGTTGTCATCTATGAACAGGCAAGACCTTTGTCTGTCTCTTTCTTTCTTTGTACAAAGTTGTGTTTTTAATACCCCATTTATAATTGTATCCATTTCATTAGCACATGGTTTTATATTTTAGCTTTATTATCAAAATATCTTTGTGTCAAACTTATTTGGTTGTTGATGTTTGTTTTTCTCTTTCTGTGTTGCCTGTTTTTGTTGTTCAGTATTTTTAAAAAACTGATTCATACATTTGAAAACAACCCATTTCCTGGTGCATGGGTGAAGCCGCCCCCCCCCCCAATGTTTGTGAAAAGGTCATGTGCTTCAGGGGGCTTGCTCAATGTCACCATTGTTTATTTGTATGCTGCCTTTCCATAGTTAAACCCATGCTCAAGGCGGCTTGCAACAGGAAAAGATTTACATAGTTATACAAACAGGACAAAAGTACCATATTTTTTGCTCTATAAGACTCACTTTTTCCCTCCTAAAAAGTAAGGGGAAATGTGTGTGCATCTTACGGAGCGAATGCAGGATGCACAGCTATCCCAGAAGCCAGAACAGCAAGAGGGATTGCTGCGTTCACTGCGCAGCAATCCCTCTTGCTGTTCTGGCTTCTGAGATTCAGAATATTTTTTTTCTTGTTTTCCTCCTCCAAAAACTAGGTGCGTCTTGTGTTCTGGTGCGAAAAATACGGTAGCCATCAGCAAACAAATAAAAACATATCAAAACAGATACAACAAAATTAAACAATCCCCACATAAGTCCTAATAAGATCTAAGAATAAAGATAAAAAGATAATGATAGCAGCAAAGTGTACATATCAAAAATTTAATCTTGACTGCAACAAAAATCCCTCAGCAATATTTGTGTGTCTGTATTGCAGAAATAACTTCCCCTGGAGCTTTTCCACCTGGAGTCAGCAAGCAGGCTTTGGTTCAGGCCAGTGGCAGACATTTGTTGCATAACCAGACCGTATCTCTGTGGGGGTTTTTGTATGTTGATAAGATTTATTATTGCTCTCCTGCCTGCCAGTGCCTGGGTGTGTCCAGGTTGCCAGTCAAAATAACCTCCTCAACTCTGGCCAGCTGTATGAACTTAAGGTTTGCCTCGCTACGAGGCAGCTTTGGGGGCATGTATATATTGTGCTGGATCAATCCGTCTTGATGCAAAATGATGAGCTTGTGTGTGACAATATACCTTTTATCAGTTTTATAGCACTTTATTCTCTTTGTGCAATATCCAGTCCCTATGGCAGCTTTCCCCTTCCTGATGCACTTGTGCAGATGTCTTGTGGCTGCAGCCGATAAGAATTGTAGCCCACAGCACCTGGAGTGCAGCAGGTTGGCAAAGGGTGTGTCGTACCCAGCCCTGGGGCTTCAATGAAAGCCTATTTTCTCTCTGCGTGTGCTGCGACCACCTTGTTTATTGGCAAGTTAGCACAGCTGCCCCTGCAACCCACCCCATTGCCTTGTGGGTTTTCGAGGCACCTGCGGTCGTGCAGATGTTTGCATCAAGCAGCTGTGAGCCGGCGTGACTTTCCCACGCTTGGCGGGGCTGGACTTCCTTTCTCGGAAGGCTCCACTTCCCTGTTCTTTTCCTCCCCAGCTCCGTAATGACGCGTGCGGCGTCTTTCTCTTCCCCTTCTCCCCCCGCCTCTTGCCCCATCATCTCCTAGGCTGCCGGCTCTCTCTCACTGTGTGCTCAGAGCTGTGTTTACCCTGCAAAGGCAGCTGAAATTCTATGCCCAGAAGACGAAAGAAAAAAACAACACTTTGTGACCTGCATGGAAAAATGAAGCAAGTTCCTCTCCTTTCTCTGCACCAATAACCTACTTATGTACACAGGAGCATAGGAAGCTGCCTTATGCTGAGTCAGACCTCCCCGTCCAGCGAGCTCAGGGTTGCCTGCACTGCTTAGCAGCAAATCTCCAGAGTCTTTCCCCGGGTCCCACCTGGAGATGCCATTGGGGAATGAATCTTCTGCATGCAAATCAGATGCTGTACTCCACATGGTTCTGATTAAAGGGCTGATTTAAACAGGAATGTAGGAAGCTGGCTTATGTGGAGACGGACCAAGAATCTAGTCCTCATGTTTCTTAAGAAAGAAATGGAACCTTCTTATACTAAGACCACTGCTGCATCTAGCTCTGTATTGTTAACAGTGACTAGCAGAAACTCTCCAGGGTTTTGGGCAGCTGCCTCTCTCAGCCTTACCTGGGAATGCCAGTGGGGATTGAATCTGAGACCTGCATATATATATGCAGGCACCTCTCTCACTCACCTTTTTGGATTTCACCAGGCTTTATATTTATTCATTCAACTTCTTAGCTGCCTTTTTTACCCAGGGCGGGTTGCAGAAACACAGTTCTAAAACCACCACGAAACAAGAAAAGCATGTAAACTTTTTTTAAAAAAAGTTTCATATTTAAAAACAATTCCATCTATATAAAACCAGCACAGACGTTTAGAAACAAAAGTTTAGAAACGTGTGCAAAGTAGTTCCCATGAAAGATGCAGGCTGGGATAAAGATTCCTACTTAAACGGCTACTTGAAAGAGGAAGGTCTTTGAACTGCGCTGAAAAGAAGACAGGGAGAGCTTACAAGCTTTCTAAGCACATCATGAGGGCTAGAAACTTGGTGAAAGTGCAAAAAAGAGAGGCTGTGGTATGAAGGGCGGGACGAGTCCTCCAACCAGTGCAACATCCTGTTTTTGTGGATTTGCAGCCGTTCATATACATGCCTCCTGTGCAAACTTTCCTTTTGAGCAAAAAGCAATCTGTGCCAGTGTTCACCTGGGGCTTATCTCTGAAGCTGATACGTGGCGTGCTCAGATTTGCATAGCCGATGCAAAGGTGTGCGTTCTGCTTCACCTGGCTCCAGGCGAGCTACAAGGCTGGGTTGTATTTCTGCAACTCTGCCCCATAATAATCTGCTTTGGGTCTTCTTCCTTGTCCCCCCCCCCCTTTGGGTTCCTGTTTTTGTATTGAAGACAATTGCTGCTTTTCTGTTTATTCTGTTTGTCTTCATTTGACCTTCTCGGGTCTTCTCACCTCCCGCCTCTGGTTATGCACGAATAATCTGTTTTTCCACATTCTTAAGAGCAAAACTTAGCCTCTCCAATAGGGCCTGCTTTGGAGACTGTGTGCTGGTTAGCCTTTTGAACGTTTTCTGATAAGAAACCACCCAGTTCTGAAGTTGGCAAGGAGATCTGGAAGGGATAAATAGTGTGTGTGTGTGTGTGTGTGTGTGTGTGTGTGTGTGTGTGTGTTGCATATTGTGTTTGCATTGCAGAGCAGCGGCAAAAGGAGGCCTCTGCCCCAAGGAACTCCCAGTCTAACTTTTGGCAGCACAGAAGGTGAGAGAGGGAGGAAGGAAGGAGAGAGGTCTGGAGCAAATGTGAACAAAAACTTGGGGCTGGAGATGAGACACTGAGCTTTGCAGAAGATGCAGATTTTAAAGAAGAGAAGCATCGAATTAGGGTAGGGAGCCAACAGGTAGACCAGCTGTTGTGCATGCCACCTAGGAGCACAGTCCAAAAACCTCTGGTCTGGGGGCTCCACCTCTTACCAGCATTGCAAAATTGTTACCTGTTTAAATCAGCCTTCCTGGGGGCTGATGGGAGCTGTAGTCCTAAACATCCAGATTGGGGCAGATTGAGAAAGGCCAGTTTAGAAGCTGATGTGGATGTGGATCAACCCTGAAAGAAATCCCACTTGGTTTGGCCCTCTCTTCTCTGCCTCTTTATGTCATGCTGAGCAAGCTTCCTCGCTGGAAGTCAAGAGCTCCTCACCTGGAAATGGGGTTCAGGTGCACCGGATTGTGGGCTTCGTGCCCAGAGCTTTTGAGAAGCCGTGGCTCGATAACATCCGGGGTGGGGTGGGGCAGTGTTTATTCCGTGACGTGGGAAGCAGAATGGTTAGATAAGGTCATAAATGTTGATGATTCAGCCACAATAATAAAAGGTGATTCATGGCCCGTGGCACCGTTGTTAGCCGGCCTCTGCTTTTGACATGTTACTGGTCCTGTGTTTTTCTTACAAGTTTCTTAAAGGGTGCATAAGAAGATCAGAAGTGAGCCTGGCTGCTGGATCAGGCCAGAGGGGGAACATCTAGTCCAGCTTCTTGTTCTCCCTGTGGCTGACCAGATGCCAGATTTGGCCACCCCCACCCCTAGTTTAGAAAGATGCAAAGAGTCATTAGCCGGCGGGACTCACTTCCACAATATGTGGTGGTGATCATTAGCTTTGAAAGGTTGATTGGGGAAAGGGTCTATCAGTGGCTACTAAATGGCACTGCCATGCCATTGCTAGTAATACATTTCTGTCTCTCAGTCCTAATAATTCCTATTAATAAAAAAAATTCACTTCACGTACTTTTGAAGCTGTGTGTTTCCTGTTCCTGAACTTCCTAAGGGTCCAAAATATACAGTATTTCTTCTGGAGCTGCTCCGCTGCACTTTTCCATCAGATGATTTTCTGGGCAGCTCACAACAGATTGCAGTAAAACAAAGAGCCTTTCCTTCCAGGCATTTGTCCAGGAAGCGTTTGCAAAGTTGGCCTGCTCTTTATCTAATTCCCCTCCTCTCAGAATAAAAATAAATAAATTTTATAGGTTTCTTTTTGCAGCAGGCTGGGCGCTTTAATTAAACTTCCCTTTCTTTAAATAAACCCCACTGAAGATGCCAAATAGACTTGCCCGGTTCATTAAACATGAGAAGGAAAAGGGGGGGGGGAGGCAGGAGGAGAGGTTCCTGGTCTCTCTCTTGGGAGCGTTTAAATGTTGGCCGAGTTGAGTTTTTTCTCTCTCTCTTTTTAAAGCATGGGAGTCCTTTTGGCAGCGCCGGGGTGAGTCTGGATCGCTTAGCACCATGGTTTCTGATTGACCCCTTTTTTAAATAAAAAAAACACAACACAAAGCAAAACAGCAACAACTTTGTGTGTGCGAGAGAGAGAGAGCGCGTGGGCCCCGGCTTCTGCGGAAGAGTGAGACTTCTAACCACAGACAGGGCAGCTGTGATGGATTTCGCAACAGATTGCAGATGTCTTTTCAAATAAAAATAGGGCATTTGAGAAACCAGCCACCTTAAATGTCTGGGTGGCTTTTGTTTTGCTAGTGTGTGTGTGTGTGTGTGTGTGTGTGTGTGTGTGTGTGTTTTAAAGAACCATTTCCGAAAGGCAGGCTGCTGCTGCTGCTGCTGCTACTGTTGCAGAACATTTGCAGAGCTGCCTGGGCATCAAAATCCCCGTCAGACTGGCACGTGGCCTCTGAATGCCAGTTACTGAGGACCCTCGGTGGCAAGAGTTACTGCTTCCCATTTGGGCACTGCAAGAGCAGGATTCCCCTTTTGCCTGATCCAGCAGGACTCCTCTGGTTTTTAGCTGTGATTTCTGCCTGGCGGGGGTTGGGCTAGATGCCCCCGGGGGTCCCTTCCAATTCTGTGTGCCCATGTGCCCTGCTAGCAAGCAGACCATGGAGACAAATATGTGCCAGAGAGTCTCATGGTGGTCCTTCCTCTCCACCCCGAGCCAACCCTGTGTCCCCTTCATGCGCCCAAACCCCATCATGGTCTGACCCCGCATACGGTGAGGCCACATTTCAGCATACGGGGCCTCTCCTGGTATGCCCCGCGGAGGACCTTAAGGTCCACAAATAACAACACTTTGGAGGCCCCAAGCCTCAAGGAGGTTAGGTTGGTTTCAGCTAGGGCCCAGGGCCTTTTCGGCACTGGCCCCGACTTGGTGGAACGCTCTGTCACAAGAGACTAGGGCCCTGCGGGACTTGACATCTTTCCGCAGGGCCTGCAAGACGGAGCTGTTCCACCTGGCCTTTGGTTTGGACTCGCTCTGACCCTTATGTTTCCTTCCCCTTATGGTTTTGATTTATTGGCTACTTTAAAATGAGGATGCATTTTAAATTGCATTTTAACCTGTATTTTAAATTGGTTTTATTCCCCCCTATTATGTTTTTATTGTGATTTTATTGGTGTTAGCCGCCCTGAGCCCGGGGAGGGCAGGGTATAAATATTTATTATTATTATTATTATTATTATTATTATTATTATTATTATTCTGTTGTGGGGGGCCCTCGTAAATAGCAAGAACATTTGCAACCCCACCTTTCCTCCCCGGGTGCTCAAGGCTGCATGTGTCCCCATCCCTCTGCCTTTTAATAAAACCTCGCAATGACCCTGCGAGGCAGGAGAGGCCCAAAGAGAGCAACTGGTGCAAGGTCCACCCAGGGTGGGGGTTGGACCCAGGTCTCTGTGGACCTGCTACTCTGAGCACTGCACAGCACTGCCTCTTCAGGGTGATTGCAGCACTGTGATGACTGTGTGTGTGTAGGGAGGGAACTGGTGATGGAGGGGCGCATGTGAGCCCCACAGCCACTCTGCCCCAAGCCCCCCCGAGTGACAAAAAAAGGGGGGAGGCCGATTTCATGCCCTGTTCTTCCCCCACTTTGATGACAATAGTTCTGTTATTCTAGGTCCAGGACCTTTCATGCTTTCCCCGCAACGGACTATATATATGAGGTTTTGTTCCCCTTTTTGCTAATTCTCTCTCTCTCTCTTTTTCTCTCTTGCAGCATCAGTGAAAGTTTTCTCACGGTAAAAGGTGCTGCCCTCTTCCTCCCGCGTGGAAATGGATCCTCGACCCCCAGGATCAGCCACCGGCGCAACAAGCATGCAGGTAACACCCCCCTCCCGGTACCTTCCCCCAATCCCAAAATCAAAAAGTCTCAGGTCTCTCCCTGGGTTTTTTGCCTATTTTGGGCTGCCCAGGAAAATGGCCTCAGGCCGGCCTCCCCCAGCCTGATGTGCTCCAGCTGTTTCCCAGCTGAGTTCCCATAAGCCACAGCCAGCCAAGTGGCTGATGGGAGTTGTAGTCCAAAAGAGCTGGAGGGCACCAGGTTAGGGAAAGGCTTTCTCTAAGCACTTTTAAGTGTTTTCAGATTTTATATACATCCCGCAAGCATACAAAGGAATAATTCAGTACCACTCCTTCAGTAATAAGCGGTGTCGTTTTCCCCTCCGCATTGTCAAAAAGTAAGATCCAGCAATATAGTTATCTGTTGTAGTCTAACCTTCTACTATAATTAACACCCTGAAATTATGCTTTACCCACAAACAAACCATACCCAAGTAATCCTGAAATAAAATTAAAACTCATTATTTTACTTTCTGTAATTATACAGTATAATCATTGTGAACGTTCTGCGTACAGCTCAAGTAAACAGGCTTTTTCAGATGATAGCCTGTTTTGGAACTGTTTACTAAATCAGCAGCGTTGCTTCCTTAAAGACTGTTTCCCCAAACCAGAAAAGGTCATATGTTAACATTTCGTTTTACTGTTCCAAAACATTATGAGCCTACAACACCTTTCTATAATTTGGGGGGGGGGAGCCTTAGAGCCTGTGGGGCAGGTTTGTCTGTAAAATTGCTCAGTCGTTAGAGCATGAGACTCTTAATCTCAGGGTTGTGTGTTTGAGCCCTGCGTTGAGCAAAAAGATTCCTGCATTGCAGGGGTTTGGACTAGATGACCCTCGCGGTCCCTTCCAACTCTGTAATTCCATGATTCTTTGAAATATGGCCCCCAGTGCCTCCCCCAGGACTCTCCCCTGTCCATACCCTGCTCTGCACCTTCCTTGGATGCTGTTCCCTGGCTGGAAGGTCTTCCTGAACTGTGGTGCTGCTGCTGCGAGCATTTGCGGCAGCCGCCGCCTGAGGCAATTATATCCGTTTGCCTAATGGATGGGCTGGCCCCAGCTAACTGTCCATGATCCAGAATTCCACTCACCCAGGGATGTAGCCGCAGCGGCAGGGTTGTGTGGGGCTGGCTTTGTGGTGAGGAGGAATCCCGACAGCCTTCAAAAAGACTGTCTCTCTCTCTTTCCTTTGTGGTTTGAAGACGAGGAGGCAGAAGAATCTCTTGCTGCCTTTGCCATCCTGCAGTTCTCTGCGTTGTCATTTGCATGTGCCAGAGGACCAGGGTTCAGGAGGAGGAGGTGGTAGCAAGGCATTGTAAGCAAAGCTGATATTTGCTGGACCCCTTCTCCGTGGCCATTGAAGCCTGAACACGGAAATGTTTGGGATTTGGAGGAGATTTGGAGTTTAGTTCATTTGATTTAATGCTCTCATATCGCACCTTTTTATCCAAGGAGCTCAAGGCGGTGTATACATAGTTCTTCCCCCACTCCTCATTTAACCCCCACAACAACCCTGTGAGGTAGGTTAAGCTGAGAGGTAGTCGCTGGCCCAAGACTACCCAGTGAGAGTTTCATGGCCAAGTGGGATTTGAGCCTGGTCTTAGACTGACACTCTAAGCACTGTACCAAACAGGCTCTGCACCTTGATCCTTCCTTCTCCATCCCAGGTGACCTCCAGCAACACCTCCAAGCAATGTTCATGCTGCTCCGTCCAGAGGACAACATCAGGCTGGTAAGTCTTGCACACATGTCCTTTCCTTGCTCTGTGGCTGACGCCTTAGGGTGCCCTGCTGTAGTAAAGTGCCCTTGGCGTCTCATTCCTCCTCTCTGTGTGCCTCTCCTCTCTTACGGCTCTTACTTGGGAACTTGATACACAGTGCTGATACACACCTCCTTTGAGAGGTGTGGAGCTCAGAATTCAGAACCTCGGGAATCCCTGTTTTTAAAGCTTCTAGTCCTCATGGTTGAACTCAGCAAACAGGCAGGCATCTTCTCCTGAAACTCTGGGAGCGGTAAATGAACAAAAAGCCCTGGCACTCAAAGCAGGGGAGGGCAGTCAGTGCCCTTCCTGGCCCTTTAGCGTAAACAAAATCAGAACAAATTAATGCAAATAAATACATAAATAACCACGTAGAGTTGGAAGCAGCCAACCCACATCTTCCTGGCAGAGTAGGCATTTGCATACAGAAGACCCTAGGTTGGATTCCTGGCATCTGTGGTTGGAAGGATCTCTGAATCAGGGGGTGGGGCAGACCCCTCCCTGGCCTGAGAGGCTGTGGAGGGCTGCTGTCGGTCAGAGGAGATGCTGCTTGGGCTAGATGAACCCGTGTGGTTCATACACAGCTTCCTATGCACTTTTAAGAGGATTAGACAAATTTAGGGCAGATGCAGGCACCAGTGGCTGCTAGCCATCGTGACTATATTCTCCCTACAGTGTTTGAGGCCTCTGAGAACCAGTTGAGGGGGCTCTCTAGAGGGGAGAGAGCTGCTCCTGCAAGGCTCAAGTCCTGCTTGCAGGCTTCCCTTTGGGGCATCTAAGTCACCCCTGTAAATAATAATAATAATAATAATAATAATAATAATAATAATAATAATAATAATAAATAATAAATAATAAATAATTTATTATTTATACCTTGCCCACCTGGCTGAGTTTCCCCAGCCACTCTGGGTGGCTCCCAATCGAGTGTTAAAAATAACACAGCATTAAATATTAAAAACTTCCCTAAACAGGGCTGCCTTCAGATGTCTTTAAAGATAAGATAGCTGCTTATTTTCTTCACATCTGAAGGGAGGGCGTTCCACAGGTGGGCAGCACCACTGAGAAGGCCCTGTGCCTGGTTCCTTGTAACCTCGCAATGAGGGAACCGCCAGAAGGCCCTCGGTACTGGAGACAGGAGACTGGACAAGATGGACCGCCCTGTGGCCTGATCCAGATGCAGGGCTCTTCCCATGTTCTTCTGATTGTTTGTCAGATCCTAGAACCAGTTCATATTCCCACGAGCAGCGCAGAGTTGAACTATGGAACCTGTTCCCCCGGGAGGCAGCGATGACCACCAGCCTAGATGTCTTTAAAAGAGAAGTAGACAAATTCATGGAAGAGGAGGGGGCTACTGATGGCTCCTAACCAGGCTGGCTCTGCTCTGCCTTCATGGTTGGAGGCAGCGATGTTTATGAATCCCAGTTGCTGGAAACCCCAGGAGGGGAGAGTTGCTCTTGTGCCCGGATCCTGCTTGCCGTTTTCCCATTGGGACATCTGGTTGGCCGCTGTGAGAACAGGATGCTGGTCTAGGTGGGCCATGGGCCTGATCCAGCAACTGCTTCTTAAGGAGCAAGTCCTGACCCCATCTTCCCCCATCCCACCCAGTCTCTTGGCAAACCTCTACTGGTAGTTAGTGCTCATCGGGTGGTTGGGGTGTGCTCCGCACTGCCTCCGGCTCCCAACCGATCAGCAAATCAATTGTTCTGCACTATCACTGGCGGCTTTGTACATTTTCCGTGGGTAGCTTTCTCGGGTTATTTTTTGATAAATTGGGCTTTCAAGCAAGGAGAACGAGGGGTCGCAGACGGGGACAATGGGGCCACTTTGTGCAGTACCAAGTTGGGAGCGCCAAAGTCATGCCGGGGTCACTCTTTGATCATCCGCTCCTGTTTGTGCTGGGCGGGTGTCAGTCGATACTCGGAGCTGTAGGCGTAGCGGGAAACTTTTGAGTGGCCAATCCCTGGGCAAAGGAAGGTCTTCTTTCCTTGGATGCCCAAAGAACTGACTCGATTTGCAATTATTATTTGTTTTGTTTTATTAAAGAGTGTTAAGGACTGGCTTTGAGAAGACAGTGTTGCCTCCTGGTCGAATTTAATTACCTTCATGTATAAAAGCGATAGAAGAAAATGGGTAGAGAAAAGCTTTTCATCCTTTTCTTGTACAGTGGTACCTCAGGTTACATACTCTTCAGGTTACAGACTCCGCTAACCCAGAAATTGTGCTTCAGCTTAAGAACTTTGCTTCAGGATGAGAACAGAAATCATGCTTCGGCGGCGCGACAGCAGCAGGAGGCCCCATTAGCTAAAGTGATGCTTCAGGTTAAGAACAGTTTCAGGTTAAGTACAGACCTCCGGAACGAATTAAGTACTTAACCCGAGGTACCACTGTAATGCTAGAATTCATGGACATTTAGTGAAGCTGAGTGCTGGAAGATTCAGGATAGATAGAATAAAGTACTTCATGCAGTGTCTGGGAGGTAGGACTTCTTCGCCTGCCACCTGCAACAACCAGAGGCAGAATTCATTTCTGTTTGTGCCGTGAGAGAGCATCACTTCCTGGGTTGCCATGCTCAAGGCCATTAACAACTCAGGACCAGGTTGCCTGAAAATACCCTCTTGTCTGCTCCCTGTAGACTTGTGAGATCGCTTAGATCAGTGGAGAGAAATCTTACTTGTGGCACCACGCCCTGCAAACATCACAGGGCAGTGACCCCAAAATGGTCATATGTGATGCCTTACCCACCAGATGCTTCAAACGTCATTTAAAGAGATTTTCCTTTTTCCCCCAGCCCATAAGAATTGACCTTGTTGTTCCTGGATTCCTGTTTATGTAACGCTGCTTTTTAACATGTTGATTTTGTCTGCCACTAAAGAGATTTTTTTTAAAAAAAAAAGCTAAGCAGTTTAGAAGTGCTTTTATATAGATAATAAATATACAGAGCAAGCAGGTTTAAATGAGCTTCAGAACTCAGCTTTCCTTGGCAGAGGAGTTGGGATTTATTGATTTTCCCCTAAGCACACCCTTTGATCTGTGCAGCCCTTCCGAGATCCAGGGATGAGGCCCTTTCGGAGGAAACGTTTGTCCTTTCCTGGATTATGGAAAAAGTGCTGACGTTGGTCAGAGCCTAGAAATGACGCCTAACTCTGTGGTCCAAGCCAGCTTTCCAGTTTAGAAATAGCCCCGGTTAACGGGCAGATAACAGTAGGAAGTTGCTATATTTACACTCTGTTCCCAAACTTGAGTGGGGTTGGGGAGGGAAGAGGATTGAGAGAGTGGCTCCTATATGTTGAATCTGCCCTGTTTGCTTTTCCTGAAGGGTAGCTTTTGGTGGCCTTTCAGGGCACAGTAGTGGAGATCTGGGTCTCCAAAAACCTGTAGTGCTGTTTTGAGTCGTCTTGGTGCATCGGGAGGCGTATGCCTATAGAAAGCCTGCTTGATGGGCAGGAATCATTACAGCAAAGTGTGGACTTCTTGGCTAACATCTCCGAGAGATCAGAGCACCTACTTCCCTTGCAAGAGGTCCTGGGTTCAAATTTGGTTTAAAGGCACCCTGGGTATCAGGAACGGAAAAGGCCTTTCCCCCAGGTCTTGGAATTCTCTGCCAGAATATGCAGAACAGATTTTGTATCATAGAAACAGAGAGTTGGAACGGACACCCCCCCCCCCAGGGTCATCTAGTCCAACCCCCTGCAATGCAGGAATCCTGGCCAAAGAACCCCTGACAGATGGCCATCTTTGTAAGGGGTGGGAGATACTGTTTTGTAGCAAGGGGTAAAAATGCCCCCAAACCATTGGAGCCTTCACTTTAGTTTGAAGGTGGTTCTTGGGTTGGCAGAGCAGAATCTGCTGTTCCGCTATTTGCGTGAGACTTGCACATTGCAGCTGACCAATCAATAGCTTTGACCAGGACAGATAAATTAGTTCATTTGTTTTTTAAACCATGGGAGGGGTCGAGTATGCTGTATCTTAAGCCCCATGGGGATAGGCATATGCTCAGACAAATTTCAGAAGTTTTGCTGTATAGGTTTGCAAAACATACCTAAGCAGCAGAACCTGGTGGGCCAGTCTTGGGACAAGCAGCATTTTTAAACCTCCTGGACTGGAGGACCCCGGGTCCAAAGCCGCCTCTTTGGACTGCGTGTGTCCCCACCCACCCTCTTGGAAGGACACCCGACAGCGGGCAGGGAGGGGAATGACTCCTCCTCCTGCCAGTCCTAGAAATTTGCTCAGCAAATCCCATTTCGGCAGCTCGAGGGCAGGCCGTCCCCTTTGGCCTCTCTGGGCTCTGTTTAGCGGTGATCTTATGTCAAAACCACCCTGCTAATTATTGCTGCCCAGATTGGTTTAGCAAAGCAAATTAGATTACGCTAATCCACTTGATGCCAGACAGGCCGCTGGAGAGCCAGCAGGAAGCTGGAGTCCATATAGAGAGTTAAGGGGAAAGAAGCTGCGTTTCCCATTTTAGCGTCTGCTGGCTTCATAGCAGGACATGCCTTGCACTGTGTAAAGCCCTGCCGGAGCACATGAAACCAGGGGGTTGCCAACGTGGTGCCCGTGGGTGACTGCCTGGCCATCCATCCATACTGAGAAAGGTCTCAGTAACTACCCCCTTCTTTAAAACCCTAATGCACAAGAGGGCCTTTTTGCTCTTACTGCTCAGTTCCTGTTTGCACGAGTGGCTCAGCTTCTCCCGCATTGAACATACACCCCACCCCTAAGTCATGCCCATATTTCATTGGGAGCCAGGATTGGATGCCCTCCCTTCCCTTCTGAGCAGAGGAGAGGTACAAATGACCCCATCAAGAAGGAGAGGGCAGGCCCACTCCAGTTTGTGGTCCTGTCTCTCTTTTTTTTGCTCTTTTACGGATGGCAGCTATTATGTCATGGGGACGCAGGTGGCGCTGTGGTCTAAACCACTGAGCCTCTTGGGCTTGCCGATCAGAAGGTCAGCAGTTCGAATCTCCGTGACAGAGTGAGCTCCCGTTGCTCGGTCCCAGCTCTTGCCAACCTAGCAGTTCAAAAGCACACCAGCGCAAGTAGATAAATAAGTACTGCTGTGGCGGGAAGGTAAACAGCGTTTCCATGTGCTCTGGTTTCCGTCACAGTGTCCCTTTGTGCCAGAAGCAGTTTAGTCCTGCTGGCCACATGACCCAGAAAGCTGTCTGTGGACAAATGCTGGCTGCTTTGGTCTGAAAGCGAGATGAGCGCCACAACCTCATAGTTGCCTTTGACAGGACTTAACAATCCAGGGGTCCTTTACTGTTTTTATTATTATGCCGTGCCCTCGTGTGCCCACCAGCTCAAAAAAGGCTACTAGTCAGGGTGGCTATACTCTGCCTGCCTGTTTGGAGGCAGCCATGCTTCTGAATAAAAATTGCTGGAAACTGCAGGAGGGGAGAGTTGCTCTTGTGCTCAGGTCTGGCTTGCGGGTTTCCCACTGGGGCATCGGGTTGGCCACTGTGAGAACAGGACACTGGGATAGATAGGCCATTGGCCTCATCCTGCAGACGCTTCTTATGTTCTTAAGGCTGACATCTGCTACTTAACTAAAATATCTCTGCCTGGGCTGGTTTTCTGTGCCACCAGTGACCAGATGGGTTCCTTTGAAAAAGGTCCCAGCAAGCAGGAATTGCAGGGTCAGCCCTTTCCCTATTTGGCACCCGGTTTCCCAAATTACACTGCTATTGGACAATGATGCTCCATTTTGACCCTCACGGGACAGCTGTACCTGCTGGCAAGTCAAAGGAAGTACAAATGTCATACAATTAAACCACGTACTCATTTGTAACTGAAGCTGGTGCTCTGTTTTGTCCAATAGATCTGTAGGGAAAAGCCACCGGGCGTTGGGGGCAGATTTCCCATGCCTTCCTGGGGAAAACCACGGTTTCTAGCTCTCCGCAGATGGAAGCTAAGCCACATAAGACTCCCGCGGGGTCTCTGGGACGGGATTTGTTCAGGCAGGGCGTTTAACTTGCACGGTTTACACCGGTGCCGGAGTGCCACTTCCTGTAGCCTCGAGCCTGCCCTGGAGCAGCCTATCCAAAGTTTCAGGCCCCCCACCAGGGCCCTCCTGTTCAGGAAATTCTTAGAAAAGAACCACAACTATTTAGCAGAAGCGGTTCTTTCTGTGGTTGGGCTGCTCTGGGCAAAATAAAATAAAATCCACACACCCTAGATGGGCCAGTTAGCATAATCAAGATGTCCCTTCTGCGGCAATGCCATGGTTCCTCTTGCAGTCGGTGAGGTCAGAAAACATCAAGCCGAATGCAAATGTCCCGGGAGTTGAGCTAGGAGGCTGTAAAAAGAAAAAGGATGCGCCGAATGCCAGGGGTCTGCCCCACCCCTGCCCGGGGGCATCTTCAGGCCACACAAGGCAAGTTCCTCTTGGCTTCTTGTAAGCGGCTTGCGCTGCGTGACGCTGGCTTCCTGGCATGCCGCGTCAGCGCCCGTACGTATCTTGCCGACTTGGCATCAGGATGGGGAACCAGACCAGGGCCGGCCGGGGGGGGGGGAGGATCTGGCATATATAGTCTTCCTTGTGCTGACTCAGCTCCTCCGCAGTCTGGAGCTGAACCTCGCCGGCTATTCTTGGTCCGTATGGCCAAGCGCCCGTCGCCTGTTGTTCATAGGCGGGCATATTTCCTGTCGCAGAATTGTAGAGGTCGAAGGGGGAACTCCAGGGGTCATCCAGCCCAACCCGCTGCAATGAAGTACATGAAGCCGAAGTTTTCCTCTCTGATCATGGGGGAAGTTCTAGTTTTCTTGAAGGATGGAGGGATTCTCCAGGGCACTTCCGGAGGTTCGGAGCAGGTACACTCTCTCTCACACACACACGCCGGTTGAAGCTATTCCCTTTATTCAGTAGCTCAAAAAGAGTTCCTGTAACAGCAGCAGTCTGGGGTTTTCAGCACCCCACCTGTGTTGCAGAGCAGTAGGGAGACGAGTTTGGGATGCTGCATTGAACATCCCGAGATAATCTCAGGTTTCGGGTTTGTTTTCGTTGTTTCTTTTTAAGAAGAGGAAGCAAGCCTCCTGGCTGCAGAGCGAGGTTTGAAAGGCCACGGATTTGATGCAGTCTTAATCGTATCTCAAGGAGTTTTCTGCGCTGGCACAGACCTTGGTTCCTACACCAGCAGTCTCTCAGATGCCCTGTTTTTCAGGTGGCAACCGTTTTGCAGACATGCACAGTTTAGGGGATTTGCTGGGTTCTGCGTGCTCTTGGCGCCCTGGGCTTGAGTTAATGTTGATGCAGAATTGCTGCCCACTGAGTCACTGTTTTCTTTTAAGGTGGCACCCTTTTCCTGCCAAACACTTCTTGCTGACCTTCCAAGCCCTTTTCCCGTGGGCTTTGGCTCCTACTGGGAGACCAGTGGCAGATGCGTCTCCCCTCTCTCAGGCTGGCAGAGGTGCAGGGAGCGCCATTGCTCTATGGCAGAGCCACCTGCATTGCAGGCAGGAGGTCCTGGGCCTAATCCCCAATGACATCTCCAGGTGGGACTGGGAGAAAACTCCCTGTCTAGAACCCTGGAGAGCTGCTGCCAGCCAGTGTAGACAGCAGTGAGCTCAATTGACACCCCGTCCCCGTGTAGAATATGGAGAGTGGTCTCTACAAACAACTGAAAACCTTCTCCCCTTCTTTTCCCAGGCTGTGAGACTGGAAAGCACGTACCAGAACCGGACTCGATACATGGTGGTGGTCTCAACTAATGGTCGGCAGGACACCGAGGAAAGCATCGTCCTGGGAATGGACTTCTCTTGCAACGACAGGTATGTGGTGAATTGGAGTGAGAGAGCTGACCAAGATGTGCAATTCTTATCTTATTTTTTTGCAAGTTCTCCAAGAGGGCTGTCAGATCATTGGGGGGTTTGGAGCTGTTTCCCTCCGAAGGACGGGTTGAAGCATTTATAGGATCACAGAATTGTAGGGTTGGAAGGGACTCCAAGGGTCAGCTAGTCCAACCCCCAACCCCCTGCGACACAGGAGTCACAGCCAAAGAATCCATGTTGTCCAGATTGTTGTCTAGAAAACAAGGGTGCTTAAGAGGAAGTATCACCAATCAGGCCTTCAGTGTGAGTGCTGGAGGCTTCCCACAACAGCAACCAAAGTGGTGTTGCCACAGAGCACGAATTTCTAGTCATCAAGGCTGTTGGTGCAGCACAAATCTCAAAGCAGGTGAGATTTCAAATGAGCTCAAGTGAAAATTACAGCGGTACCTTGGGTTACATGCACTTCAGGTTACAGACTCCGCTAACCCAGTATCTCGGGTTAAGAACTTTGCTTCAGGATAAGAACAGAAATTGTGCTCCGGCGGCACAGCGGCAGCAGGAGGCCCCATTAGCTAAAGTGGTGCTTCAGGTTAAGAACAGTTTCAGGTTAAGAACAGACCTCCAGAACGAATTAAGTTCTTAACCAGAGGTACCACTGTACTTCATTCTGGTTGTATTTTTTTCAGAAATATCATTGAAGGATAACATTTATTACGTATGCAACCCTGTTTTCTTTGTTGAAAGCCACTCTGAGCTCGATTTTGTGTGTGTGTGGGAAAGCAGCATACAAATAAAAGGATGAATGAATGCGTAGCCCATCTTTCCTCCAAGGAGCTCAAGAATGGTGTACCTGATTTTCTCCCCACATCAACCCCGTGGGGTAGTTAGGCTGAGAGGGAAAGGTTGGCCTAAGGTCACCCTGCTGAGTTTTCAGACTGAGCAGGTATTTGAACCCTGGTCTCCCAGGTCCTGGTCTGGCACCCCTGCAAAACCCTGGCCCTGTTCCCTGTTCTGTTCCAGTTTGGGCATAAAGTGGTTCGGCCCAGCATCCATTTCTATTTGGTCTTGGTGTTGGTGGGTGGAAGAAGTTTTCCCCATCCCTTCCAGCCCTGCTTACGTATCTCTTGCTTGCTTCCTCGGACACCGAATATCCCTCCCTTCTGACCCACTGAGTATTTACAAACCCGATTTAGCCTTGTTGCTGGGGGCTTTGGTGGAAGTGGGAGGTGGAAGAGGTCCCTAAAAATATCTCCAGTCTCTTTGGGAAGCTGCTCAGAGGTGCCCTTTTTCTCCTCACCCCCCCCCCTTCTTTCCATGAGTTAATCTCATTTCCTACACACACACCTCTACCTTTAAGAAAACCTCCCCTGATGGCTGGGGGTTCTTTTTTTGTGGAGGGGGTGGGGTTGTCGGCAGACTCTGCCTGTGTGTGATACCCTCTCTGTTGTTGTTGTTTTTTAAATACATGGCTCCTTTCCAACAAACTGCCCAAGGTGTCTGCATTCCAAACTGACAGTGGAAACAATACCGATAATGTAAAAAATAAGAAAAATGTCAGTGCATTTATATATCTCTCTCTCACTGTCTGAGTCCTACTGTTTCCTCCAGGTTAGAGAAAAGTTTTGCCTGGTATTATTGTTATTTATTTATTTATTTATACATACATACATACATACATACATACATACCCCGCCCATTTGGCTGAGTATCCCCAGCCACCCTGGGCGGCTCCCAATCAAGTGTTAAAGACAATACAGCATTAAATATTAAAAACTTCCCTTAACAGGGCTGCCTTCAGATGTCTTTTAAAGATAAAATAGCTGCTTATTTCCTTCACATCTGAAGGGAGGGAGGGCACCACTACCGAGAAGGCCCTCTGTCTGGGTCACCTTCAAAGGTAGCCCCACGTAGAGCTATGAATTCATGAAAAAGTGGGGAAGGGAGAAAGGACCAGTAATTAAATCTTCCTCCCGTCCCTTCATTCTTTTTGTGGGAACAGAAACCGACAGCAAGGAATTGAGAGAAGCTGCTCAAGGGGCAATTGATAGGCTGTTCATCATTCATTCTCTACCTTCCACACAGAGAGAGCGCTTATCACAAAGCAATAAAACAGTCTGAGCCTACCAGGATGAAAGCAGGGAGTCCTTTGTCAATGTGTCTTGCACGGACAAAGACATTGCAGGAGGTTCCTGGCTGTGGGGAAAGGCACCGATGAGTAATGTTGTGATCCTCCAGGGGGAAAACTAACTTGGGTCCTTTCATAGAAGCTTAGAATTGTAGAGTTGGAAGGGACCCCAAGGGGCCTCTAGTCCATCCCCATGCAAAGCAGGAATCTCAACAAGATCATACTTGACAGGTGGCCATCCAGCCTCTGCTTTGAAACCTCCAAGGAAGGAGAGTCTTGTGGGAGACTGTTCCACTGTGGAACAGCTCTTGCAGTCAGAAAGTTCTTCCTGATGTTTAGAAGGAATCTCCTTTCCTGTAACTTGAATCCATTGGTTCAAGTCCTACCCTCCAGAGTAGGAGAAAACAAGCTTGCTCCATCCTCCGTGTGACAGCCCTTGAGATATTTGTAGACAGCTATCATATCTCTCCTCTCAGACTCCTCTCATCCAGGCTAAACACCCCTGACTCCCTCAACCGTTCCTCATCAGGCTTGGTTTCCAGACCCTTCATCCTCTTGGTCTCCCTCCTCTGCACACCTTTCAGCTTGTCAATGTATGCTGAAGTCTGTTCCAGTGCTTTAAAACGCCCATCTCCCACGGGCCTTCTTTTTCCTTTTTGTAAAGGATTCTCTTGCAGAGTTTAAATCGCCATCCTCCCCTCTCTTTTGTTTCCCACAGCAGTGTTTGCACAATGGGGCTGGTCCTGCCACTCTGGAGCGATGCCTTGATTCATCTGGATGGCGATGGGTAAGAGACTGTCTGGTTTTTGTGTTGCTATGAACACGCAAAAAGGCATCTGGCCCTCCTCTTCGCTCTCCCTCCCTGCCCCCCCTGCCCCACTTTGCAATGCAGGAAGCATTATTGAGTGTGACCTACCTGCAAGTAAATATTGCGGAAGGCTCTTGGCCAAGTGTTGAACCATCAGGCAACTTCCAGTCAACCCTGACCCCCTTGTCATCCTTCTGAGGCAAGAGGGCAGCCTGAATCAACATCTGGTCCCCTCCAGGTGTTTTTGGCTGCAGCTCCCCATCAGCCTCAGCCAACATCTGGAGGTCACCAGGTTGTCCAGGGGCTGCCCTCTTTCATAGCCTCTTGGCTCCCAGGAAGGAAGAGCACCCAGCCCTTTTTGATTAGCACTGATTGTCCAGACCGCTGTCTTTGCTGAAGTGTTGTGTGACTGAGTGTTGTCTCCATTTCCCTCCTTTCCAGGGGCTTCAGCGTCTCGACAGACAACCGGGTGCACATCTTTAAGCCTGTGTCCGTGCAAGCCATGTGGTGAGAGAATTTGTGTTCCTTTATTTTTTTACACACAGTTTATAGAGAAGGTTTTTGGAGGAGGAAGGAAGAAGTATTCTCAGAAATGTCAGCTCGCGAGAAGCCCTTGGAGGCTGGAGCGATCCTTGGACCTCTCTTGGGTGTGCATCTTTCAGCTGCGTTATGTAGAATCTTGGCTACTCCAAGACTGATGTCACTGCTTTTCATTTGTGATTAGGTCAGAACTGGTGCTCTCCAGAATGATGGAATGCAATCACCATGGGCTATCTTCAATATACCACCAATGTTGTGTTGTGTAGCCAAGGCTGCAAGTTTGATCCCCGTAAGGTACAGCTGCATATTCCTGCATTGCAGGGGGTTGGGCTTGATCAGGGGTCGGCAACCTGCGGGCCATGAGCCACAAGCGGCCCATGGGGGCAGTTTGACCGACCCATGAGCGCCCCCTCCCCCAAACTGAGCCGCCTGCTTGGCGAGTCCCCACACACTGCGCTAAACCAGCACGGTGCAGGGACTCACTTCCGCGGCGCCAGAAATCACGTCTGTGCATGCCCAGCTGCCAGAAATCGCATCTGCGCATACCCAGGTACCGGAAATCGCACACACACGATCCGGCCCACAGAGAGATCTCCACAGGACTTGACTGGCCCAGGCAGGTATAACCTTGCTGACCCCTGGACTAGATGATCCATAGGGTTCCTTCCAACTCTAAAATTCTATGGTTCTATGGTTACCATGGAGCCCTCTGTTACCTCTGTGTTCGTTGGTTGGTTGGTTTTAGAGCCCATATGTTTGTTTTACAGTTCTAATGTCCAAAAGGGCTCCCAGAGCAGCCTAAATACAAGCATTTATAACCAGAGTCCCATTTCCGGGGCTACAATGTATTTTAAAAAGACACAACATAAAAGAAAAAAGGGAGGAGGACAGAAGAGAGGAGGAAGCAAACGCAGGTGCCAGTTCCTAAAAGTGAAGTATTGGTTATTGCAGTGACTAGCTGGAATGGGGGAACAGTTCAAGGTCAGGAAGTTGCCAATGAAGCTGGCCTTTCAGCAGAGCGACCTCAACTCTGGGTGATGTTTATAAGGGATTCTCTTTGGCATCCGAAGACCCAGGCAGAGCTTTATATGTCCAGGTTTTGCCAGCTAAGCCTGCTGGATAATCCTTCTCCTTTATAGGACAGCTCTCAGTAGGCTTCTTCTAACAAGTTTGCGGATTCACTGACTCAGGATCGCTTTCGCTCTTTGGAAATGTGTCACCCATTGAGCTTGCGATGTATTTGTGGGAGAGCTCCATGTCTTTGCTTTTAACCTAGATCTTTCAGGTCATGGGCAGAGAGTCAGGACGCCAGCTCAAAACAGGTGGAGCGGCTCCTTCTTAGAAAGCGTCTCAGGACATTTTTAAATGACAGCACATCCCGTGATGGGCTTCAACCCATTGTGGCTCCCTTCCGAGCTCAATAGCTCTCAGGAAGGGACGTAAACATGGGGACATCACGAGAGCCAAAGGGGCCCATCTGGCCCAGCCTCCCGTTCTCTCAGTGGCCAACCAGATGTCTCTTCTGGGAAACCCACAAGCAGGACTTGAGCACAAGAGCAATTCTCCTCGCTTGCCATTCCCAACATTTGCTGCCTGGGACCCTGGAGGAGGAACACAGCCACAGAGAGCCTTGCCTTCCATGCCGAGGGAAGAATTTGGCACCATGTGAGACTGGACATTGCCTGTTTGTGTGCAGCGTGTGTTCTGGGCTGGCTGTCAGACTGGGCTTTGGAAAGTTGTGGGGAGGAGAAGAAAGGCCTGCCCCACCAGAAGCTTACTAGGAGGTTCATAGAAGCATAGAATTGCAGATTTGGAAGCGGCCCCCAAGTGATTCCCCCTTCAATGCAGGAATCACAGCTAAATGCAGAGCGAAGCAGCATTTGCTTCATTTATTTTTATTTATATATAATAAAGTGATTGCATTCTATGAAATAGGTGGAAAGTGGTGGGGGTGGTGGGGGTTGTATGTGTAACTGGAGAATCCAGGTATTGAGCGTGGGGCTCCCTTCTTGCTCAGCTCCCCTATAGGTCTCCTTTAGAGGTGCTCTTGCCTCAAAAGGTCGAAAAAATATAGCCAATACTAACAGCTAAGTGTTGTTGTTTACTTTTTATTTCTAATTTTCAAAAGTGTACAAGTTGATGCATACTAATAGCCAAGTGTGATTATTTAGTGGAAAACAAAAGACAAGTTTTGCACCATATGGTCTGACTTTGTTAATTATATAGCACAATCAGAAGGACTTCCCAGCAGAGAAGCAGCTACAGTACGCATTTATACCAATAACCAGTAACCTAGCCTGGCTGCATCTCTTTGGAGTCTAGGTACCTTTGATGGGCTATATGATTGACCAGACATTTCTGTGAAGCAACAGAGAGATCTCCATTTTATTTTATTTAATAAAATGTTGAATGTATTAGGAAAAGCAGTTCCAAATTATTATTTTTCCTACTTTGTAATCATGCGTATTTTCTTTGGGTTGATATAGTTTCTTTTGAAAATAATAATAATAATAGCAGTTAAGCGTGTCATTTCTCCCCGGCTCAGCTGTGGGCCCTCTCCGTCCTCTGGCTGATTCCCTGACTTCTTTCCTCTGCTTTTATTTTCTCCCTCCTCCACCTGCTCCATCCAGGTCTGCCCTGCAGAGTCTCCACAAGGCCTGCGAAGTGGCTCGCATCAACAACTACTACCCGGGGAGCCTTTTCCTCACGTGGGTCAGCTACTATGAGAGCCACATCAACTCGGACCAGTCCTCCGTCAACGAATGGAACGCCATGCAAGATGTCCAGTCCCACCGACCCGATTCGCCTGCCCTCTTCACGGACGTGTGAGTAGGGCTGGGGACGGTTTTGATTCCTTACCTGCCTTCCACCCTAATGTCCCGGGGCAGGTTGCAGCCTTTCCAAGGTGCAACATTAAAACAAATAACAGTCACAAAAGTCAGAACAGACCTGCTGGATCAGGCCGGTAGTCAATCTAGTAGTCCAGCATCCTGCTCTCTCAGTGGCCAGCCAGGTGCCCGTGGGAAACCCACAAGCAGGATTCGAACACAGGAGCAATGCTCTCCCCTCCTGCGGTTTCCAGCAACTGGCATTCAGAAACATTGCTGCCTCTGACAGCCATCAAAAAAGGGACCCTGAGTGTCATCTAGTCCCAGCTTCCTGCAATGCAATTGATAGGGTGGGTCTTGGAAAATATACATCTCGGATGTCAAAGGCCAGCGGGTTTGAGAGCATGCTGGTTTCTCTGCCAGCCTGTCTCGCCTGTCAGCTGGGCTTGTTTCGCAAGGCTTATCCTTCAGCCAGCTATAACCACCCTCATCATCGTGATTCGTTCATCACTTCATTAGAAGTAGTTTCAAAACACAAAAACAGCAAAGACATTTGAAACAAGATTAAATCCTTGACAAAGTGGAGGTCTGTGGCAAAGACCCAGTTATCCATTGAGGGAACAAAAATGTATTCCCTTGCTTCTGGAAAGTACATGTGCCGGGCGCCTCCAGTCGTATCTCGACAAGGGCCCTTCCCCATGTTATTGTGGAGCTGTGTGCTCCAGAATACTGTTTATTACTGTTGGATTCATTCATTCGTTGGCTCTCAGACTCAGCTGTGGCCACATTGCTTCATATCTCTGCTGGTGGTCTCAGAGACATCCATCTAGCCAGGATATGTGTGTGTATGTGCTTTGGTCTGATCCAGCCAGAGGCTGTGTTCACACACAGGACGATGGCATATATACATGGATGAGAGGTGTTTATTCCTGGGCTTCCCAGCCCCAGAGTGCTACGGTCCTTGCTGATAAGCCCTGGCTATTTTTACCCGCCAGCGATAAGGCCAGAGAGGCTGCTGGAATGCACCCGCGGGTGCTGCTGGCTGCGTGGTGCGTTCCATATAAGGAAGCATAGAGCCTGTTACCTTTCCAAGGAAGGTGGAGGGGCAGAATTACTGGCCAGGCTACAGTAGCATATGCTGGCAAAATTGTGCTGTGCCAGGACCTCTTCAAACTGCAGGATGGCTTTTGATGGAGAGGCCCAGTGTGCTGTGGCGGTTGGTACATCTCACTGGGGTTCCTTGTCTGTCCTTGGCCCAGAGATTCAGTGGTGTAGCGGTCAAAGTTCGGGCTAGGGCAGGGGTCAGCAAACTTTTTCAGCAGAGGGCCAGTCCACTGTCCCTCAGACCTTGTGGGGGGCCGGACAATTTTTTTTGGGGGGGGGGGGGAATGAACGAATTCCTATGCTCCACAAATAACCCAGAGATGCATTTTAAATAAAAGCACACATTCTACTCATGTAAAAACACCAGGCAGGCCCCACAAATAACCCAGAGATGCATTTTAAATAAAAGGACACGTTCTACTCACCGGACCATCCGCGGGCCTGATTTAGAAGGCGATTGGGCCGGATCCGGCCCCTGGGCCTTAGTTTGCCTACCCATGGGCTAGGGCCTGGGAGAGACCAGGGTTTGAACCTCCACTCAGCCATGAGCTCACTGGGTGCAACCTTCAGCCAGTCACTGCCTCTCTCGGCCTAACCTACCTCACAAGATTATTGTGGGTTAAGTGAGGAGGGGGAGAACCACCTCAAGCTTCTTGGAGAAAAGGTGGGGTATAAATGCAATATGTAAGTGAAAAGAATGTCGGAAACATACTGAGGCAGACCAGTCCAGCACAGTATTGTGCTGAGGCTGTATTACAGGAGTTGGTGGGGTGGAAGCTGCAGCTTGCATCGGCCCCAGCCAGCATGGCCAAAGGTCAGGGGTGCTGATAAGAGTTGGTGTCTGCAGAGCCACACATCCTGCCCAAACCCCTGCTGTAAAGAGCTGTGGGCATTGATCTCGCCCATTAAATCCTTGTAAACGTGGACGGATGAAGGTCAAAACACCTGCCTGGTGTGGTTTGCTGTGGGGGTCCTTCAGAAGGGATTGGGAGCCTCAGGTCCAGGGCCAGGTGAGGCCCTCGAGGTCTCCGTCTCTGGCCCTCAGGACTCTCCACACCACACCCTTCACTGCCTCTGTCTGTCACTTGTCCAGATGGCAGGTAGAGAAGGGCCTGGACTCGTGCCTGTAGACATTTGTATGAATTGCTCCACCCACTTTTGTCGCCCCTGGCTCCACCCACCACTGGCAGGTGGCCCTCGGAAGGTCACCCAGAACAGAGTGCGGCCCTTGGGATGAAAAAAGGTTCTCCACTCAACTTGAGAACTAGACTTGTTTGTTTTTATTACCCTGCTCTTTGGCCAAAATGGCTCCCGGGGCAACTTACAGTCAAAACAAGACTGTCCCGACCTGCAGACTCACAATTAAAAGAAAGACATGGCACACAAGGGGAAAGGACAGGGAGGGAAGAGGAAAATCAAAACTCAGACCCCTATTTCCGAACAGTTGTTCCTAGATTCACCAGGGGAAGGAGGAGCTTTCAGCAGAGGCGATGGTGTGATCTTGGCTTCGCAGCTCTCCCACAGAGGCAGTTGGAGGGAATGGTACTTTTTGTCTTGAAGCCAATGTGTACGGCACCCCCGCCTGCCCCCAAGACTTCTGAAACTATTTTTTCTTCCATTTCTCCCCATGCCCCTGCAGCCCGACGGAACGGGAACGCACAGAGCGTCTCATAAAGACCAAGCTGAGGGAAATCATGATGCAGAAAGATTTGGAGAACATCACGTCCAAGGAGGTGAGGAAAAGGAGGCTGGTGAGCTGGGGCCCCCCAGATTGCTAAAGAGGGCAGGGAAGGCTGAGTGGGGTTTTCTCGGGGGGAGGGACACCTGGTTGCTGCAACCACATCCTTCAGTCCTATTCCCCATCCAGAGCTGCCAGCTGAAGTAGGGCATGCTGAATCTTTCAACTTTGAAATCCCAAAAATGAGGGGTGCTAAAAGCTCGCAACATGACTTGGGAATTCAAAAGTTAGTTAGGTTAAAATAACATAATTTAGTTTTGCTTGGTAGGTGGAATATGTGCAAAATGGCATAGAAATCGTTAAAAATGATTGCCAAGTACTCACAGTTATATTATATATTATTAGCATTACCTAACATTTTCAGAAGCCAAAATTAAAATTATTTGGTTTTCCAAAAGTAGTTTGTGTGCTTCTTCATCAAATGTAGACTTACCAAGCTAAATGTTGTCCGGTCACAAGAAAACCAGCAGATTTGAATTCCTCACACCCAAAAACGTATTTTAAGTGAAGAATTTTGCAAAAAAATTAGGTTCCACTGTCTAAAATGACAAGCCCTACTGCTGGAGAGAAGGAATCCAAAGGCCAATTGCTGCCTTTTTACGGCTTTTGAGAGCCTGGGGGGTCTGACCTTCTTGCTGTTGGAAGTCTGAGCCAACCCTTGACTCTTGCGTCTTTTGTCTTCTGTGGGTCTGGCTGCTCCTTAAATGTTTTGTTTGATTCCAGGCAAATTTCACAGAATTTTACAATTGGAAAGGTACTCCAGGGGTCACCGAGAAATCACAGCTAAAGAATCCCTGGCCGTTTCTCCTGGGGCCATAAGAGAAGGGAGGTGGGGGTCGGCTGAAGGGTACTGCTACCCCCCATGGTGGGTGTTTGAGCGATGTAACAATGCACCGTCTCAAAGGCAGCCTCTTTCTCCTCTCTCCTCCCCAAGATCCGCACGGAGCTGGAGATGCAGATGGCCTGCAACTTGCGGGAGTTCAAGGAGTTCATTGATAACGAGATGATCGTCATCTTGGGCCAGATGGACAGCCCCACACAGATCTTTGACCACGTCTTCCTGGTAAGTGTTTTGGCACGTGGCCGCTAGGAGTGCCCACAAGCTGCTCAGCTTTACCTGCTGTCATCCCCACCTTCTTAGAAACCCACCCCCCTTCTGCTCTGACATACAGACCACCATCTCCCTCTTCTGCCTTCCTCCTCACTGCTCCATCACAATTAAGCTTCGCCAGAGTTGCAGAAACCGGCTCTTATTTATAGAGACTGAGATGTCACATAAGAAGATCAGGCCAATGGTCCGTCTAGTCTTGCATCCTCCTCTCTCAGGGGCCAACCAGATGCTTGGATGAAGGCAGGAAGCAGGGTTTGAGCACAAGAACAACACTCCCCTCCTGTGGCTTCCAGAAGCTGGTAGTCCAAGGCATGGCCATCTCCAACAGTGGAGGCAGAGCATGGCCATTGTGGCTGGTAGCCATTGATAACCCTCACTCCCTCCATGAATTTGTCTAATCCTCTTTTAAAGCCATCCTGTGGGAGGGAGTTCCACAGTTTAACTGTGTGCTGCACGAAGGAAGTCCTTTCTTTTATCTGTCCTGAATATTCCAACATTCAGCTTCATTGGAGGTCTACAAGTTCTAATGCAATGAGATTGGGGGACGGGGACTGCCTAGTGTGGGAGCAAGTACAGTGGTACCTCGGGTTACAGACGCTTCAGGTTACAGACTCCACTAACTCAGAAATACAGTGGTACCTCCGGTTAAGAACTTAATTCGTTCTGGAGGTCTGTTCTTAACCTGAAACTGTTCTTAACCTGAAGCACCACTTTAGCTAATGGGGCCTCCTGCCACAGCACGATTTCTGTTCTCATCCTGAAGCAAAGCTCTTAACCCGAAGTAATATTTCTGGGTTAACAGAGTCTGTAACCTGAAGTGTATGTAACCTCAAGTGTATGTAACCTGAGGTACCACTGTAGTACCTCGGGTTAAGAACTTTGCTTCAGGATAAGAACAGAAATCATGTGGCGGCAGCAGGAGGCCCCATTAGCTTCAGATTAAGAACAGTTTCAGGTTAAGAACGGACCTGCGGAACGAATTAAGTTCTTAACCCGAGGTACCACTGTACATGCATTTAAGTTGTTAAGTACGGTACATTTATTACATAAGCAAACCGAAAAGACCCAAGGGAGAGCAGAGAGTGCAGGCGAACCATCTCCCACAAGGCCGATGTTCAGCATATCCCTGAATCCCTCTCGCCATCCTGGGACCTGGAATTTCTGAGGTTACCGGAGCGTCCTGCCCACACCCCTATTCTGGGAGAAAACAACAGGAACAAAGGTGCCCCGGGAAAGCTTGAGAACAAACACAGGAAAGGCTTATTCAGGTCTGGCAGGTGGAATTCTGCTTCCGGTAAAGCCCGGGATGGCGATGCTCTAGGTGGAAGCATGCGATATCCCCAACCAAAGGGTTCTCCTCCTCTTTTTCAAGCTGTGTAAACACTGGGCTACTGAAATGTTTGAGCTTGCCTGGTGCCAAGGCACGTCTCGCGAGCCTGCGCCGACTGATGAGTCAGCAGCTCTGGGGCTTTTCCCACCCACCCTCCTCCGGCCGGACGCACAGGCCAGGCATCAGTCAGCAGTTTTACGTAAGACGACAGCTCACCTTTTCAGCCCTGACTCTCTCGGCGAATCAAAAGTGGATAGAGGAATGTTCCCCGTCTTCTCTTGTAACACCTGGAGATCCAACAAAGCTGAATGTTGGAAGAAAAGAAAGTCTTTTTTCCGCACAGCACCTACCGTATTTTTCGCTCCACAAGACGCACCTGACCATAAGACGCACCTAGTTTTTAGAGGGGGAATGCAAGAAAAAAAATATTTTTGAGAGGAGCGCTGAGCAGAGCCTGTATGCATCCCAGGCTCTGCTCAGCGCTCCCTTTCACGAGCTGCGTGAAGTGTGTGTGCGGCGCTTACAGGCTTTTCCCCAGGAGCCGCACACACGCTAGGCGCGGCTCTTTAAAGAGTGCACAGCTCTTGCAGGCTTTTCTACAAGGTGGGGGAATTCCCCCACCTCCCACAAAGCCAGCAAGTGCCGCGCGCTCTTTAAAGGGAGCGTGGCTCTTGCGGGCTTTTCTACGAGGTGCGGGAAGGTGCCCTTCTTGGGGGCTTTTCCCGCCTGCATTCGCTCCATAAGATGCACACACATTTTCCCTTACTTTTTAGGAGGGAGAAAGTGCGTCTTATGGAGCGAAAAATACAGTAGTTGAACTGTGGAACTCCCTGCTGCAGGAGGCAGCAATGGCCACCAACGTGGATGGCTTTGAAAGAGGAGTGGACCAATTCATGGAGGAGAGGGGAGGGCTATTGAGGGCTGCTGGCCAGAATGGCTCTGCTCTGCCCTCCACAGTCAGAGGCAGCGATGCTTCTGAATCCCAGTTGCTGGAAACCACAGGAGGCGAGAGGACTCAGGTCCTGCTTGCCATTTTCTCATTGGGGCATCTGGTTGGCCACTTTGAGAACAGGATGCTGGACTAGTTGTGTAATTGGCCTGATCCATCAGGTCTCTTCTGGGGTTCTCGTTCCCCTTTTCTGACACTCCCGTTTCCCAGCCAGGAGCCCTGGGTCCTTTGCCCAATACTGTTCACTCCACCCCCACCCCCTGCTCCATTTGAACACCCTGCCCTGTTCTTGACGTGATTTGATTTCCCCCACCCTGTCTTCTCCCTTTGCGCAGGGTTCAGAGTGGAACGCCTCCAATCTGGAAGATCTGCAGAATAGAGGGTAAGTCCCAGAACGTGGCCTTGATGAAATGTCCTTCATCCCACCCGGCAGAGAGCAAAAAACCAGTGACGGCCCCCCCAGTTCCACTTGGTTGCTTGAGGGAGGGTGGAGTTGTCTTCAGACCAAGGCAGGGTGGTGCCCTACAGCATCCATTGCCCCTGAATATTGGGAGTCCAAAGACATCTGGGAGGACTCAGTTTGGGAGCCATTTCCTTCTCCGTGGCCTGTCTCGCCACTCCAGGAATCAGCTCTATCACTTTAACCCTTTGGCAGCGGACCCACAGCCCTCCATGTGCTGCTGAAATCCAACGCCCATCATCCCTGGCATTTGACCATGCTGCCTGTAGGGGCTGCTGGGAATTGGAAGTCCATCAGAATCCGTAGGGTCCCGTGTTGGCTGCTGTGGACCAGAACAACAGTCAGGGGTCCGATGGCTGTGTGTTGGGGATTTATGAGCTGTGAGGGGTGGGGATTAGATAACCCTTGGGGGTCTCTTCAACTCTACCATTCTATGATTCTTAGACATTTCTTAGGGATGGGAAGGAATCGGCTCACCCCTGGTTTTTATTTTATTTATTTTGTTAAACCTCAAGGAGATCTTTCTTGTCCACTTTGTCCCTTGTTTTGGAAACACAACTGTGTGTGGGGGGTGTGTGTGTCTAACCAGCCTTATTGCCCTTTCGGCTTCAGGGTGCGGTACATTCTGAATGTCACCCGAGAAATCGACAACTTCTTCCCTGGCGTCTTTGAGTACCACAACATCCGTGTTTACGACGAGGAGGCAACAGATCTCCTGGCTTACTGGAACGACACCTACAAATTCATCTCCAAAGCAAAGCAAGTTCTCTTTTTATCTTAATATTAAAAGCGTGTCCACATCCATATAGCATGTGGGCCTGTAGCTAAAGATATTGGGTTGTATCCACCACTACAGTCTTCTTCTTTGGTGATCACTTGTAGCCGAGTAAGATTGTCTTCCATAAACAGGGTTTTAAAAGTGAGTCCATAAGTGACTGTGGAGGCCCATTCTGGATCCACACGTCCTTCCACAGTGGGGACATAGGTTTCCGGGCAGGAGTTCATCACAGTGAAGTTTTGCCAAAGTTTTGCCTCTTAGCACATTTCTCCCTTTCGTCCTGAGTTCAAGTGTCTTCAAAGCCCATGACCCCTTTGGTAAAGACTGTTCTCCAATTGGAGCGCTCTCAGGCCAGTGTTTCCCAGTTGTCAGTGTTTATACTACATTTTTTTTAGATTTGCCTTGAGAGGGTCTTTGAA
Source organism: Podarcis siculus (assembly GCA_034642415.1). Classification (NCBI taxonomy): domain Eukaryota; kingdom Metazoa; phylum Chordata; class Lepidosauria; order Squamata; family Lacertidae; genus Podarcis; species Podarcis siculus. The sequence goes on along the minus strand of JAXCMG010000018.1, from coordinate 1,938,768 downwards.
CCTCTTGTTGACCACCAGCATTATGCTTTCCATTTTTAAGTTTGGAATAGAGAGCTTTGGCAGACGATAATCAGGCACCCGCACAACCTTTACAGTTAAAGCACTTTGATGCTCCGTTAAACTGTCGTGGCTCCCCCCCCCCCCAAAGAATCCTGGGAGCTGTAGTTTGTTGAGGGCGCTGAGAGTTATTAGGAGGCCCCCGATTTCCCCGCACAGAGCTACAATTTCCAGAGCGGTTTGACAATCAATCCCTCTTCATAGGGAAGAATGGAATTGCAGCTCCGGGAGGAGAATTGGGATGGGGGGGGTGTTTCCTCCTAACAGCTCTCAGAACCCTTAAATAAGAATGAGATGAGCTTGCTGGATCAGGCAAAAGGGGGCCCATTGAATCCAGCCTCCTGTTCTCATTGGGGCCGACCAGATGCCCATTGTGGGAAGCCAGCAAGCGGGACCTGAGCACAAGAGCAACTGGGATTGAGAAGCATCACTGCCTCTGACTGTGGAGCTAATAGCCACCCATAGCCCTTGTCTCCATGAACTTGTCTAAATGTGTGAGTGTGAATGAGGCCTGCCAGTTTCAGAGGATCTACTCTGATAACCCATGGAGAGAGATACAGATATATATTGTGTGTATGTATGCGCGCGCACACACAAAACACATATTGCCAAACTGGTGCTGAGGTGAGCTTTGGTCCACAACATCAGGAGGGCACCAGCTTTGCAAGGTCTTGAGATATATATGGCATTTATTGATTCCGCCTGTGAAACACTCTCCCCAGCAAAGCCGTTCGAGCGATGACTCCGTTGGGAACTTGAGTAACCCTCTTCTCTCCCCCTCCCTTTCCCTTTATCGTCTTGCAGGAAGAACGGATCCAAGTGCCTGGTTCACTGCAAGATGGGGGTCAGCCGGTCGGCCTCCACCGTGATCGCCTACGCCATGAAGGAGTACGGCTGGAACCTCGACCGGGCCTACGACTACGTGAAGGAGCGCCGAACTGTCACCAAGCCCAACCCCAGCTTCATGCGGCAGCTAGAGGAGTATCAGGGCATCCTCCTGGCCAGGTGAGTCCGAAGCAGCCAAGACAGCACCTCAGTGTCCCTGACTATGGGCAACTGGGGGCCAGAGGGTGTTTCATGGAATGCCAGCATCTGACTTCTTCTGAATTTCAGCTTTCACACACAGAAATGGTATAAATCCTTGCTCTCTTTGATGCAAAGTTCAGGAAACTTTTAGAGCTGCATTAGCGCTCTCTCTCTCTCTCTCTCTCTCTCTCTCTCTGTGTGTGTGTGTGTGTGTGTAAAAAAAAGGGGGCATTTTGGAAGAGCACAAATGCATAGTTTTTAGCTTAGTTGAATATCTTTTTACCCCACTTTTCTGCAAAAAAAAAAAAGAAGAAGAAGAAGACATGGGGAGCAATCAAGACATTTTTTAAATGGGATAAATTGCCAAAAGAATATGTTGGGATGCAGTGAAATCAGTTGTGATGAAAACAAAGTCAGTAGGAACTGTTGGTCATTGAAACCGATGGGGGAACTTGGGGGGGGGGGGGTGACCCCAGCAGGAATGAATTAAAATTTAGGTCATCCTTTTAAAAAGCCTTTTAGCTGTGCACAGTGTGTGTGTGTGTGTGTGTGTGTGTGTGTTTCCCCCCACAACCTGCTTCCCCCAAACAGCAAAACAACTTTGCTTTCTGGCTGGCTTTCGAGGGGCCTGTGTGTTTGTTTGTTTGTTTATGTGTTGCAGATTCCCCCCCCCCTTCCCCTTCCCCACCTTCTCAAGTTCCTTTTCTTATGCAAAACCGAAGGGGTTGTTTTTGTAACGAGAGACCCCCATCATCTGATTGGGAAAAGATGTCTCAACATGTCATGTGTCTGTGTTTTCCTTATCCCCCCCCCCTTCCAACTGTACACATGTGTGTCCTCGGGTGACCTCCAGAGAGCGGAAAGAGAGAGAGACGGCTTGTCCTGCCAGAGGGATCCCAGCTCACGGCCACGTGGTTCCCAGGTGGCTTTGCTGTGGATGTCGGGGCCGGTTGAAAAAAGTGTGTGTGCCTGTGTGTTTCGGTGGCACATAGCAAGCGGGGGGGCGGGGCGGCTAGCAGCAGGTTATCTGCACCGGCCCAAACTTCTTAATGTTTGGGAGGTGCTTGCAATGCAGATTCTACAAAGGCCCATTGCAGAATCCCATCCAAAACAAACTAACAAAACGCCAATACTTGGCAGTTGCTATAAACCACATTTCAAACATTCAGAGCTCTCTGCGCACAGTTATCTCGGCCATGATCCTTGCGACAAGCCTGCAAAACAGGCCTGGGATCCTTGAGATGCATCCAACTACCCTCTACTCAAGAGTAGACCTGTTGGAGTTAATGGGCCACAATCAGTTGTGCCTGTTCTGTCCAGTGGGTCTACTCTTAGTAGGACTAAACGTTCAAATAAAAGCTTATCTCCCTATTGCACACTTTGGTTGAGGTCTAGAAAACGAGTGGTTCCCAGGCTCACCAAAGTTTTCCTGAGCAATTTTATGATGGGATCCGGATCTGGACAAAGGGATTTATTAACATGTGCTTTTGAAATCTGTATCAGGCGATGTCAAATTTGCCCCAAGAGGCAGAGGGGAGGGCTATTGATGGCTAAATTCTGCCTCCACAGGCAGAAATGCTTCTGAATACCAGCTGCTGGAAACCACAGGAGGGGAGAGTGTTGCTCTTGTGCTTGAATCCTGCTTGTGGGTTTCCCATGGGCATCTGGTTGGCTACTATGAGAACAGGATGCTGGACTAGATGGGCTAGTGGCCTGATCCAGCAGGCTCTTCTTATGTTCTTAATGGCCTTTCCCCACCACCACCAGCACCCCAAAAACAGCAAAAACAGCAGGTGGATGTTTCTTCTCCAAATCATTGAGGTCAAGGAGGTGCTGGCATGGCATAATGGTTAGGTGTGGCAGTATTTGGGCAAACACTATTCCCAACAACAACAACAACAACAACAATGATTTATTATTTATACCCCACCCATCTGGCTGGGCTTCCCCAGCCACTCTGGGCGGCTTCCAACAGAACACTAAAATACAATAACCTATTCAACATTAAAAGCTTCCCTAAACAGGGCTGCCTTCAGATGTCTTCTAAAAGTTTGGTAGTTGTTGTTCTCTTTGACATCTGATGGGAGGGCGTTCCACAGGGCGGGCGCCACTACCGAGAAGGCCCTCTGCCTGGTTCCCTGTAACTTGGCTTCTCGCAGTGAGGGAACCACCAGAAGGCCCTCAGCGCTGGACCTCAGTGTCCGGGCAGAACGATGGGGGTGGAGACGCTCCTTCAGGTATACTGAGGCCGTTTAGGGCTTTCAAGGTCAGCACCAACACTTTGAATTGTGCTCGGAAACGTATTGGGAGCCAATGCAGGTCTTTCAAGAGCGGTGTTATGTGGTCTCGGCGGCCGCTCCCAGTCACCAGTCTAGCTGCCGCATTCTGGATTAATTGCAGTTTCCGGATCACCTTCCCAGGGATGGTTCCTTGTAATCTAAATAGCGAACAGGGGACGCTGCCTTCAAGCCACAAAGGTAAATAGCATAAAGGAACCTGACTTCTGGGTATTTACCAAAGACCCACCAAGTCCGACATCCTGTTCTCACAGTGGCCAGCCACATGGCCTAGTTCGAAGCCCCCAAAGTCTCCCCCCCCCAACTCATGTTCCCCAGCAAGTAGTAATCAAAGATTTTTTTTTATTTCACAAAATGTGTGATTGTATTAAAAAACAACCCTCAAAAGTGGTTTACAGAAAAAACAAGAAAATCAATTAAAAAGATTAGCAGCCATAATTTAAGGCCAATGCGTGCAGAAAGTCATCAGCTGCCTCCACAGTAATTCAGTCACAAATTTGCAAGAGTGGAATATTGTGTTTTGGGTTCTTTCAGGATTTAATATGCCATCTGTCAGTATTCATGACCCGTGTGGGGTGTGCATGCATGCTTTAGTTCTCAAGAAGTGCAGATCAGGTTGTTGCAGATTGTAGAGGCTGCTTTGAACACACAAATGGTAATTATGGTAAATATAATTTTGCTCTTACGGGAGGCAATATGTGGCCATTACAACGAGCAGCTGTTGACCAGCAGCTAGGAGTACTGGAGTCCAGAGAAACCTTCTTGACCCCTGCCTTGCGGCCTTGTTTACCATCGCTGCCCACCCCGGGGCAGATCATTTGCTGATTCACATTCATATGATTGGCTCTTGGGTTTCAGAGCCTGACTGTGCAGGTTGTGGTTCTTGGGTTACACCTTTGCCAGGGTGTGAGAGTGGGCTGTGGGGCCAGGGGGTTTTCCAGCAGCAACTGCTTTGGTGCCCTGTCAAGCCACATTCCCTCCCACCAGCAAGATCCTGCTCCTGTTCTCTTGGACCTCCTTCCTCCCAAAACTCCCTGTCTCTTTTTTCCCCTGCGCAAGTTGTGGGGTTTTCCTTAGAAACCTAACAAGAACTTCACAATAGACTGGCTGCTGGGTCAGACCAGTGACTCATGCAGCCGAGCATCCTGTTCTGGCAGTGACCAGCCAGGTGTCCTGACGGGAAGCCCCAAAGCAGGAGCTGAGCGAAACAGCAACAGTCATCCCGTTTGTGATTCCCAGCAGCTGATATTCAGAGGCATAGTGCCTTCCACGGTAGAAGCAGATTGTAGCCACCTTGGCCAGTAACATTTGATAGCCTTATCGTCCCAAGAATTTGTTTAAGCCCCTTTAAAAGCCATTCATGTTGGTGGTATTGTTATTATGGATAAGCCATCCATGTTGGTGGTATTAATTTGTGTACCTGCGGGTCTCAGGGTGGTCACAAAATAAAGTCACAAAATGCATAATAAAAACAAAACAACCCAATAATCTCCCCAAAAAAAACATTTTTAAAAAGCAAGGGACGTCAAATCAGCCCAAGGTCTGGTTGAAGAGGAACCCTTTTGCCTGGCGCCTACAGGTACATAATGAAGGTGCCAGGCAAACCTCCCTTGGGAAGAGCATTCCACAAATGGGGAGCCACTGCAGAAAAGGCCCCGTTCTCATGTTGCTGCTCTCCGGACCTCTCGGACGCACTGTGTGAATAATTCCATCCTTTTCTCTGTCCTGAATCCTTTTGTCTGATGTTCCCAAGTTCTGGTATTATGGGAGAGGGAGAAAACATTGCATGTACTTCTATCAACTCCCCTTATTTGCCTTTACTTCTAACTCTAAAGCCCCAGATATTTAGAACTTGGGTGTTTCTCAACAACCCTGCCACAGTTAAAAGTTGAATCACATGGAAGTGATCCCAATCCTTGTGCCCCTCAGAACATGCCACGTACTGGTGGTGGCCCTTGGAGGAGTGCGGCCTGCTTGACCCGCCTCCCCTTGGTCACCTCCCGCATGGCTACGTCAGGAGGGCTGCTACCCTCTCTGGAGTGCAGCTTGCACTGAGAAGGGGAAGACGGAAGCAGTGTCTGTGGCTTTGGATGGAGTCCGTGCTCCCTCTAGGGGCCAGAGCTTGTAAGTTGTGGAGCAGACGGCACAAAACACCCGCAGCAGCCAGGCTGCTGCCCTTCTTCTCATCAGCTGCAACAACATGTTTTTGTTCCCTGGAAGAGAGCTGCCCTCCGTGTCCCCGGTGGCAGCGGCACGATTCTGGGAACAGGTGGCCGAGCAGGAACAAAACCAGCATCTGACCAGAGACGGCAAGCACCTGACTTGAGCATTGTGGTTGCAGAGCCCCTTTGCAGGGCAAAAAACAACCCCCTCCTCCTGGATCCCAACCCAATAGGCTATATTAGAGCTTGAGAGCTGTTCCAACAGAATTGTGCAACTCTGGTCCTCTGTCCGTCATCAGAGTTCAAGGGCACTTTTTCTAGTCAGGCAGAAACATTCAAGGAGGGGAGTGCCAAGCAGGGGCAGTAAGGGGGGGTGGCCTAGGGAGAGTCCTGAGGGCATTCAGCCCCCAGCCCTGAGGATCCCCCCCTTTAATAGACACTGTTGATTTGTACGATACAGTGGAATCGCATGACTCTTGAGTCCTGGCTCTGCTTCCAGGAAGGGTGCTGTCAGCGGCAGGGGACCAGCTGTTCTCCAGAGTCCTCTTCCCAGCTCAACAGGTGTCCCTGCTTTTGCACAGAGTGAGTCAACGCTGGCAATTTGCATAATTCACAGAGGCCCCTTCATTCTTTGGGACAGAACTCTGGTTGTTTTGGGGGACCAGGAGAGCCGATCGCTGGCTAACCCCATCTCAAACACAGCGTTTCCGTCCCCTCTTGCGAACTCTCCCCACGCTGCCTTTTCCCCTTCATGCCTTTTGTCTGAGCGGCTTTCGAACCCAGTGCTGATTCTCTCCCCTTATCTCCTTCCCCGCAGTAAGCAGCGGCACAACAAGCTGTGGCGCTCGCACTCCGACAGCGACCTCTCTGACCACCACGAGCCCATGGGCAAGTCTGGGATGGAGGTGAGCAAGAAGGAGATCACCACGTCGGCCGACCAGATCTCGGAGAGCAAGACCTCCTGCGGCCACCACCACGTGCCCATGTCCCCTGGGCCCATGACTGCCTGTCCGCACACGGAACACTTGTGCCATCTGGGCGCCGATGCCGCCGGGAACTTGTGCAGCATCGAGCGGGTGGTGCAGCTGGAGATCACCACCAGAGACTTCAATACTGAGCAGATGGAGGACAAGCTGAACTTGAACAACATCAACGGGTGCTCCTCCGGCTGCTGCTTGGACGACTCAAAGTTCCCCCTGGATAATTGCAATGCCTCGGATGCCTTGCTGCAGCAGCGAGAGGCCTTGGGGGCAGCGGCAGAGTTCCCGGACTTGGCAGTGGACGACGTGGAGAAGGACGCCCTCAAGCAAGGAGACGGGAACATCCACCTGGTGCCCATGGAAGAGCTGGAGTCTTGCTTGCAGGACATCTCCAACCACAACTCGCCCAGCCCCCCTCCTGTGACCTCCTTGCCGGAGGAGGCGGACTTTGGCGCCGACCGGATCGACTTCTTCAGCGCCTTGGAGAAGTTTGTGGAGCTCTCTCAGGACAGCCGGCCACGGACTTGTTCCCACTCCAGGACGGAGGATCAGGGGGGTGGGAGGAACGGTCTCTCCAAAGTGTCGGGGCTGGAGCTGTCGCCCTCCAACCCCACGGAAGATGCTCAAGGAAGCAACTCCTCGGACAACTCGCCGCAGCCGTCCGAGGGGTCCTCGGTGGAGGAGGAGCGGCTGAAGGTACGCGAGGCGGGCCGAGTGTTTTGAAAATAGGAGCCCCTGCCAGAAGAGTTGAATATTGGGAGTGCAAGAAGGGGATGAGGGAGAAAACGACATCGGAACAGTGGCAGGAAAGATCAGAATATTTATGGGGCTGGAACTAAGGTGAAGTGACCCACTCAGAGGCCATTGAAGTACAGTGGTACCTCTAGATATGAATGGGATCCATTCTGGAGCCCCGTTTGCATCTAGAATTAAACGTAATTAGCGATGGCACGTCTGCGCACGCACGCGTCGCTTTTTGCCGCTTCTGCGCATGCGCGTGACGTCATTTTGAGCGCATGCGCAAGCGGCGAAACCCGGAAGTAATGCGCTCCGTTACTTCCGGGTTGCCGAGGAGTGCAACTCGAACGCGCTCAACTTGAAGCGTATTCAACCTGAGGTATGACTGTAGGGGGATTTCGGAGGGGGGCAGGTCACAGAACTCAGCAATGCTCTCCCCAATTCCTCATGCTACTGTCTGCCAAGTTTTAAGATGTCCAGAATGACTTCGATGGGGCATTGTGAGGCTTCTAAATGTGGCAGCCAGCAGGGTGAGGAGCCCTGTGGACACAGCGGTGGAAGTTGGGCCCTGCCCTCAGAATCCACTGCCACGCCATTTGTTTCCCCTCCAAGTTAGAAAGGTGGTGAACTACAGAATATTCTGTCAAAACGCTTGCTGAACGCTGGGAGCATTTTATTTGTAAAATTATAACCCATTCTTCTTTTCTCTTAAATTTAAAGCTCTCTGAACCGAGCCGTTCAGGTGGCCTGACTCGTTCCCACTCTGAAAACGCCATCTCTGTGAAAGACATCATCACCGAGATCGAATCGATCCGCCAGGGGGCAGGGCAGGGACAGGCGAAGACGGACGCCTTGAACAATCCGGTCCTGGTGTCGAAGAGAAACACGGTCCATGAGCTCCCTGCCGAGTCAGCCTGGGAAAGCAAGCCTCGAAAAGCCGAGCCGGGCGAAGGCAGTGGCTCGGTCCCGAAGGAGGCGGCTAGCGAGCCTTTGAAACCGGACCGAGAAGCTGCTTCAGCCCAGCCGGTGCCTTCTTGTAAGCTGGATGCAGAAGATGGCAGCAACTCGGGAGAAGACTCGGCGGAGGGCCTTCCGAACCCCGGGCCCAAATGGTGTCCTGGATCGGTACGGCGTGCCACCCTGGAGTTTGAGGAGCGCCTGCGGCAAGAGCAGGAGCTGCAACACTCTACCCCTGTTGTCCTGCTACCCATCCGGAAGAACTCCAGGATCGAATCCTCAGCAGTAGCTGACTCCGCAGCGAAGGGGAAGCATGAAGAGCCATCTCACGAGCTGGCCCAGTTGTCTGGGGAGAAGGTAGCCTCAAGAGCTGGGGGCACAGAGACTGGGGCTGGTTTGGAGCAGCCCCCTGAAATGCCGCCGGCGTCTTCTCCCCCACGAGATGGCCTGTTGGCAGAGCTGGAGGGGTTGGCCAGAGAGCACCGCTTGGTGGTTTCTCTGGAAATCCCGGACAGCCTCCCTGCCCCTGGCCTTCTGCTTCCAAAAAGGATTGAAATCATAGAGTACACCCACGCGGTCAGGTTGCCCAGCCCCACTGGGCAGGAAAGGGGCCACGTGCGAGATGACTCGGAGGAAACCAAGATGGCCACCACCTCGTTGGCGGTGGATGAAAACTGCAACGCTGCTCTGTGTTCCCAGAATCCCCCGGGAGCCTTGCCCAAGCCGGGGCCTTCCGAGCCTGAGAGCAAAGACTTTAAGAAGGCCATTTTTACCTTGGGTAGCCCTGAGGAAGATGCTGTCAGAGGGCCGGCCAACTTGCGCACCTCTCCTGCGAGTCGGGCAAGGTGCCCCCCTCCGCCGCCCTCCAATCGCCAGCCCTTCGTCTGCTTGCAGGGGGTCACTCAGGACAGCACAAGCACCGACCCTGAGCCAGCCCCTCTGGGGGGATATGCTGGCAACGGACAGTTTGCCTTTGAGGAGAGGGGAGGTGCTCTGCGCCGGAGGAGCGAGGGCGCTTTGACACACTGGAGCCCAGAGGACTATGACCTGCGCACTCATAAGGTGGGCACGGGTGCCAACACTGTGGGGGCTGCTGCCACACCTCTCCTTCGCTGCGGCCTTCCTCACAGCTCCAGCAGTGACAGCATCAGAGACCTGAGGGGGGACACCCTGAGGCAGTGGGCAAAGGACCTTGAGGCCCGGGTCCAGCAAGCAGGCCTCACGCTCCCTTCTCAGATGAAGCGCTCAGCGTCCCTGGCAAAGCTGGGCGGCCTGAACTTGTCAAAAGACGACTTGCCCTCGGGGAACCCCTTCCCTTCCAGCGCCAGGCCAGCCGCTCTGGAATCACTCCAGGGCCCCTCCGGCCGCGGGAAAGCACTCTTGCAGGGCGGCCTAGCTTTGCCAACGCCAGAACCTGCCCCCTCGTCGTTGCCCGCCCCCCAGCCCACGGCGCATTTTGTTGAGCAGCTCAAGATGGCGGCCGAGTCCATCGCCCTCAGCAGCCCCGTGGAGAGGCCTCTGGCGCAGTATGCCAAAGAGTTCAGCCTAGCCCAGCAGCTTCCGGGTGCAAAATTGACTAGCCCCCCCGAGGCCCCGCTGCCAGGGCTGGCGACGACGCCCCACGCGCCCCACTGGTTGGCTGTGCTCCCCCGGCCCCAGCATGGTAGAACTCGACCGCCCAGAAGGCTGAGAAAGGCAAATGACAGGAAACGAACCACCAACCCGTTGTACAACACCATGTGAACTCCAGCCCTCTCTCTCCCCCCCTCTCCTCCCCCCACAACAACTTGACTTATTTTGCAACACCCTTGTCGTGTTTTCTCCAAATGGGGCAGATGTAATATATATTGAAACATGCACTTTATTGCTTTAATTTTTATATGTTCGTTATTTTTACTGTTTCTGTTGCATGTGGGTTTTGAGGTGGCTGGTTTTCATGGTTCTCCCCATCCCACCCCCTGTGCAAATGACTGCAAGATCACAATTTCCCCCCCCCTTAATTTAAAAAAAGAAAAAAGTTTTAAACCCTTAACGAACCTCAACATATAATTTTTTTTTATTTTTATTTTTTGGTCTTAAAAGAACACCCCTCCTTTAAAACAAAAGAGAGAAGGGAAGAAAAATATCTGAAATGCTCTCTTTCATTGGGCCAAAAGAAAGATGTGCTTTTATTGTTTTAAAAGAATTACGGATTTTGTGGGAGATGGGGATGCAGAAGGAAGAAAGGAAGACAGTTAGGAGGGAAAGGAAGACCATTGGGAGTGAGGGGTGTTCTCTTAAAACAAACTTCATTCTTTTTTAGGGGTTTAACCCTTTCATTACTTGAATAAAGCTGTGGGCCTTTTCAAGAATATGGCCATATCATCTGTTTCCTTTCTCCTCTTCCACCCCAACCCCCCACTTCTTGGTTCCCCTTCCTCCTCCTCCCCCAGTCCTGAAATTGCCTGGCCTTTTCTCCCTGCTCTGATACAATCCAGAAGCTGACTAGTTTATACAAATATATACCCCCACCCTTTGTGTTCTTCTCCATCATTCCCTGTCGCTTCTTGCGGAAAGGCTTGTGTCTCTTACATTGTACATAACAGTGCTCATGTAGATAACTCATGGGGGGTGGGGGCAGCGGCATCTTTTCGTTTTGGTCCCAGAGGAAAGGGGCGATGAGGCATCTCTTCTGCAAACTGGAAAATGGATCTGCCTATTTAACATTGTTTTCTCTGCGGTTAACCAGTGGCAAATCTGCAGACACTTTCTGGAACGGGCTTAACTCCTTTTCCCTTTTCTCCGACACTTGCCTCTCTTCCGTTATTTCTTTCTTTAAAAGGTGATTATTTCTGTCAGCTTGTGCCAAATGTATGCATGTTTCACTCTCTCTGAAAAGCAAAGAAAACCTTCAGCTTGCATGATCCTCTTGTTCCCAATGCGTTGTCTACAAGGCACAACTGTCCGGTGTTTTAGCAAGGACATCTGTTGGCACTGCGCGCCAATGCACTCCCCGTCTTGCGCACACATGTGTGCCGTTACATTTTATTTTTTCTGGAGATCAGGGTTTCGGGTTTTTTAAATGTCCTCAATAACACGCCCCAGTTGTGCCGAGTTCTGCGGAGCGCCAAGACCTCGTGTGTCAAACTGTGGTCCCAAACTAGCGTCTCTAAATTTCCATGTTTTTATGGAGAAGTCTTTTGACACCTCCCATCTTCTGATGCCCCCAGGAATCTTTGCAGGAATAGAATAATAACCCTGCTTCCTAATGAGAAAGAAGGAGGCCGTTTTAACCCCTTCTCTTAGGAGAACAGGCTGGCGAATGCTGCAGTATAGGAGAATATCATGAAAAGATATCTTTTTTTGAGGGGGGGTGCTTTCCCACAAGCCTCCTGCAGGTAAGAGAGGAAGGAGACCCTAAAACTAGCCGGGGGAACTTGTTGCAGTCAAATATCCCTTCCAAAGTGGAAAGTGGCTGCTATCATCACTGCAAGTTGACATTTGCCTTGATTCTTTTTTTAAGCCTCAGCAAAGATGGATGCTTCTCAAATGTGAGAAAATTGTCTGTGACTAAATTCCAGGCGGATTTACTTTCTTTTTTTCAGACCTCACAGGGGTGTTGAGGAGTATGTGTGTGCCTGCCTCCCTCTTAGACTTCCTCCTCCTCGTCTCCTTTCCCCACTGCAGGTCCAGGCCTCTTGTGAACTTTGCAAAACGGAGGGTGCTGTAAGCGTAAGATGTTTTGCCCTGATCTTTTGCTGAGCAGTTCTCCCGGAAATCGGGCTTTGTGTGTTGGTTTTTGCAAAGTGTCTTTCTGATGACTTCTCTGCCAGAGCCCCAAGTCGGACTAGGAGCTGTTTTACCTTCCATTGCTTTCAGAATCCAGGGTTGGCATTGAGGCCTCTTCCGGAAGCCAAATCTGTGCCTTCTATCTCATCTCTGCCAGGGGTTTTGTTGTTGTTGTTGGGGGGGGTATCCCCCCACCTCTGTCCCCCTCTTAATATTAAACCTCTGCTCTTCAACTTTGCACTCCGTGACCGATCCCAAACTGCCACGTTTATCAAAACTGGATTGCTGAAATGCATCGTAGCTGTTGGCGAGTTTTGTTCTTCTGTATGCAGATCTGCTTGTGGGAAGAAAAACAAGTATACCACTGGTTCAAAGCATGGCTGTTGGTTTGTTTCTCTGTTTTAGAGAAAAAAAAGGGCATTTTCATTCTTACTCCAATGTATAAAGTTGATGTGTTCTTTCAGGGCGTCTTCCCCTCTTTCTCCCCCCCCCCAATTTTTTTTTGGGGGGGGGAGGTTGCCCTGTGAATGTCAAAAATGTTCAGCATCATCTCAGCAGCAACTCTTCCTCTCCCAGTTTCCAGCTCTTTGACCCAGCTGTATACTGTGAGCTTTTGTTGAGCCTTGCACAAAGAGAGGGGTGTGGAGATCTGGGTGGGTGTTTCTGTGAGTGTGTGTGTGTGTGTGTGTGTGTGTGTGTGTGTTTTGGGTCCTTGCTGATTCTGTATGTGGACAAAACAGATCTATATAAATATATATAATATTTTCTGTACCATGCCTTCAGCTGAGTCTTTATCCCCCTCCCCGTATCTCCCAGTGTCAGCTGGCTCTCTTTTTCTGTGTGTGTGTCAAACCCACCTGGCTTGTAAGAGAATGATTTCACCCTAAACCGCAAAACTTGCAAACCACCACTCCTTTTGTTTATTTTTTTAAATTGGCAGGATGGGAGTTCTGTCTTCCTTCGATGCCTCTCCCCTTTCTGGGGGTTTTGCTTTTTCCTCCCCCTCCTCCCCCCCAACCAAACAACTCAGCCTTGGGTGGATCTCTCCCCCATCCACAAAAAGTTGCCATCTCAACACGCCTGTCCAGAGCCAAAGGGCTAAAGGTGGGAGGAATCACTCTGCTTAACTCTCCAAGTCGCCATTAGATGCCCCCTTTGGAGCGATGCTACTCCCCCGCCCCCAATGGCTTGTATTGGGGAATATCCCTTCAAATCTCAAAGGAGGCCACCAAACAGGGGAGACCCACTCACACACACCTGCCACTTTCTTGATTTCCCAGCCCAGGTTAAACTCTGGCTGCTGAAATGGGCTGTGCCTACTGGAATAGCAAGCCCTGTTGTGGAATCCAAATATCCATGTCTCGCACTGATAGCAGGCCTTGGTGCCTTTTTGGGGGGGGGCGGGGGAGCTGTCTTCAAGGCTGTCTCAGCCACTTCCGGTCGAGAATTTGGCAAGAGTTTTGTGGCCTCTTGTCTTGATCCATCTTTCTCTCTCTCTCAACTCAGCCCTGTCCTACGGTGATTGTGGCTGTGGGTGTCTTTCGCAAATTTGGAGCCCTCCTGCAGTGTCTTGGGGAGAAACACCTCCTTTTATTGCTGGTCTTCTTTCTTTTTTTTTACATATCCTCCCCCTGCCCCTTGACCTTTGCTCTCCACCCACCCAAGAGTGGCTTGTACCATAGACTTTTGCCCGACAAAGGTGTTCGGCTGTTTTTAAATGTGAACTACTGCGTTTTCAGGGTGCGGATTCAACGTTCTTGTTACTGAATAAATTTTTATTTTGAGAATCGAGCGTGTCTTGTCTGAATCGGGTTGCAAAGGGGGGGTTCATCAGTGGGCCATGAAGGAAAGTCAGGAGCCTGGGTCAGCAGCAGCAGGGGCAGGCCCCTTAAAATTGCAGGTACCACCTAACACCAACATTTGTAAGTCCTCGATCTTTTAGTGTGGCAGCCCCTACACATTGGAACTCCCTGCCCATTGAGGTCAGGCAGGAGCCTTCACTGTTCTCTTCTCAGCACCTGCTAATAACATTCTTCTTTACACAAGCCTACCTAGATGCGGGAGGCAGTGGAAGACAGGAGTGCCTGGTGTGCTCTGGTCCATGGGGTCACGAAGAGTCGGACACGACTAAACGACTAAACAACAACAACACCTAGATGTTTAGGAAGTTGAAGCAAGTTTCAATCCGGTTTTAGTGTATTCCCCCCCCCCCTTGTTTCACTATTCTTGTTAATTTTTCTTGCTTTATTCTTTCTGTCAACCACTTTGTGGTTGTGGTTGTTTTTAACAGTTGAGGGGTGTATTTATGAAATAAATTATATAAACCACTTGGTGAGGTCCACCTGAAAAGCCAGTATATCAATAATGTAAATAAATAAAATAAATATTATTTATTTCATAAAATTTGGTATATTGGCTGATTGTAAATAAAAAAAAGCAAGACCTCCGAGTGGTTTACAGAGGGAAGGGGGGGCAGATGGGGCTGGACAACCTGCAAAGGGAGACTTTGATCCTAAAGCTCCACTGTCTTGTGCAATCTCTTTGGGAGAAGAAAAGGCTAAGGAGTAAACGCCACAAATCAGGAGTGGTTGTATGGCGCCTTGTAGGCCTCCTTCCGGCAGCCCAACTGGTGCCAGACATCTTGCTCTACTATCCTTCGGACCACATCAGCGAGGTCGAGAGGGGGGTCTTGCCGTCTGGGCAGCCCAGGACCCCCAGACTTGTGTCCTGGAGAGGTTACTTAGGTGCTGCTAGTGAAGCAGTCTTACTCCCCACCCACCCCAGGTACACTCCATTGTATCTTGAGACAGATAGATGCCAGCAACAGCTACACTGAGAGATCAGTCGGGTTAGCCTTGAAATACTTCTGTTCATAGAATCAGAGTGGCTAAGAAGTGTAACAAATGGGGTTTTTTTGCTCCTTTTTTACTTGCACTTACTCGTGTGCAAGGGGACGCGGGTGGCGCTGTGGGTAAAAGCCTCAGCGCCTAGGGCTTGCCAATCAAAAGGTTGGCGGTTCGAATCCCCGCGGCGGGGTGCGCTCCCGTTGTTCAGTCCCAGCGCCTGCCAACCTAGCAGTTCGAAAGCACCCCCGGGTGCAAGTAGATAAATAGGGACCGCTTACTGGCGGGAAGCTAAACGGCGTTTCCGTGTGCTGCGCTGGCTTGCCAGATGCAGCTTTGTCACGCTGGCCACGTGACCCGGAAGTGTCTCCGGACAGCGCTGGCCCCCGGCCTCTTAAGTGAGATGGGCGCACAACCCTAAGTCTGTCAAGACTGACCCGTACGGGCAGGGGTACCTTTTCCTTTACTCTTGTGCAAGAAGTGTTTTACACAGCAGCCATCTTCCTGTCAACGTGTTCGAGGCAGTTGGCATCATTTTACAAGCGGTCCCAGGGTACAGCTCTCCGCGGTGGGGGAGGGGATGGATTCCATGCTAGGGAGTGTAAAATCATATAATTTTAGAATTGGAAGGGATCCCCGAGGATCATCTAGTCCAGTGATCGCCAAACTTGGTCCTCCAGCTGTTTTGGGACTACAATTCCCATCATCCCTGACCACTGCTCCTGTTAGCTAGGGATGATGGGAGTTGTAGTCCCAAAACAGCTGGAGGGCCAGGTTTGGCCAGCAATCCCCTGCAATGCAGGAATTGCAGTTGAGGAATCCCAGGCAGGTGGCTATTCAACCTCTGTTTAACGCCTCCAATGGAGGAGAGTCCACTGATGAGGAAAGGGACTGAATTTTTAAAATAAAATAAAAAAATGGGAATAAATGACTGTTGGCCACATCTCAAAAAAAGGATTCTGCAGAGCTAGGAAATGTGTAACCCAAAATGATAGTAACCGCCCCTTGCAAAGACAGGTTTGTTTGTTTGTTTGTTTGTTTATTATTCCCTTCCCCCATTTTTTTTACACATACCTGCTTTCATACGAGAAACCAAATTTTGTTTTCAGAAACAATGGAACAGTGGGCAGGGGATCGCTGAGGATTTCTGCATCCCTGGGCAGGAAGGAGATGCTGGGTGCTAACATATTGATGCTTTTGAATTCTGGTGCTGGAGGAGACTCTTGAGAGTCCCAAGGACTGCAAGAAGATCAAACCTCTCCATTCTGAAGGAAATCAGCCCTGAGTGCTCCCTGGAAGGACAGATCCTGAAGCTGAGGCTCCAAGACTTTGGCCACCTCATGAGAAGAGAAGACTCCCTGGAAAAGACCCTGATGTTGGGAAAGATGGAGGGCACAAGGAGAAGGGGACGACAGAGGACGAGATGGTGAGACAGTGTTCTTGAAGCTACCAGCATGAGTTTGACCAAAGTGCGGGAGACAGTGGAAGACAGGAGGGCCTGGCGTGCTCTGGTCCAGGGGGCCACAAAGAGGCGGACACGACTAAACAACAAAGCAACCAATCTGTATCTGGGTAATGCCTTTATGCAATAGCAAAGGGTGTCCAGCAGAGGGCCTGCAGTCTAGAACTACGCTTCATGACATCATAGCACAGGGGGTCCTAAACCTTTTCGGGGGCCTGCACCCTTGGTTCCATAAACTCACTCCCAGTCCTCCTTACCCTACCCTTTGAAAAGCATTCTTTGGAACAAGGGACGCGGGTGGCGCTGTGGGTTAAACCACAGAGCCTAGGGCTTGCCTATCAGAAGGTCGGCGGTTTGAATCCCCACGAAGGGGTGAACTCCCATTGCTCGGTCCCTGCTCCTGCCAACCTAGCAGTTCGAAAGCACGTCAAAGTGCAAGTAGATAAATAGGTACCGCTCCGGCGGGAAGGTAAACGGCGTTTCCGTGCGCTGCTCTGGTTCGCCAGAAGCGGCTTAGTCCTGCTGGCCACATGACCCGGAAGCTGTATGCTGGCTCCCTTGGCCAGTAAAACGAGATGAGCACCACAACCCCAGAGTCGGCCATGACTGGACCTAATGGTCAGGGGTCCCTTTACCTTTACGTTTTACCTTGCCCAACCCACTAAGGCAGATAATAACACAAACAAAATTCAAAACAGACACAGCCGATTGCATTGTTTTACACATTTATTCAAAATCCAGTTAAAACTTTAGTTTAATGGTTATTGGCGCCTGTCTTTCTCGGGAGGCAATGGAGACATTCGCTTTTGGGGGGTTAAGTCAAACGGTTGGCAGATTGCAGCGCCTGCTGTGGCTGTAGAGACCAATGCGGGAGAGAAGTTTCATTGCTATTTTCCACAAAGAACATGGTGGGAATCCGTTAGGCAAAATTTGTCTGGAGGCTTTTCCTGGGAATAAGAAGAGGAACCCCCAATACCAGAAGCACCCCCACATCAGAACACAATACAGTGGTACCTCGGGTTACATATGCTTCAGGTTACAGACGCTTCAGGTTACAGACTCCGCTAACGCAGAAATAGTACCTCGGGTTAAGAACTTTGCTTCAGGATGAGAACAGAAATCGTGCGGTGGCAGCGCAGCAGCAGCGGGAAGCCCCATCAGCTAAAGTGGTGCCTCAGGTTAAGAACAGTTTCAGGTTAAGACTGGGCCTCCAGGACAAATTAAGTTCTTAACCCGAGGTACCACTGTAGTTGGGTGCTGCTCTTGCATAGAGAGGAAACGTATTCACTTTGTAGCAAACAGTAACAAAATTGTGTTACTCCATTTCATATTTTTTTTTAAAACACCAGCTGATGGAAAAGACGACTACTCCCAAGCAGAGCTGCTGCCAGTCAGAGTAAGCAATATGGAGCTAGGTGGCCCACAAGGGACAAGTTGCTTGTGGGCTGCCTACCTCCATATTACCAATGGAGTGTCAGAGTTCAGATCCCTGCTCACCCATGAAGCTCACTGGGCAGCAGTGAGCTCAGCTTAACCTACCTTACAGGGTTGTTGTGAGGGCAAAATGGGCTGGAGAACTATGTACACCACCTTGAGCTCTTTTGAGGAAGGTGGGGTATAAATGTGATAAATAAATAAGGTCAAGGAAAAAGGACCCCTGACCATTAGGTCCAGTCGTGGCCGACTCTGGGGTTGCGGCGCTCATCTTGCTTTATTGGCCAAGGGAGCTGGCGTACAACTTCCAGGTAATGTGGCCAGCATGACTAAGCCGCTTCTGGTGGACCAGAGCAGCGCACAGAAACGCAGTTTACCTTCCCGCCAGAGTGGTACCTATTTATCTACTTGCACTTTGATGTGCTTTCAAACTGCTAGGTTGGCAGGAGCAGGGACCGAACAACGGGAGCTCACCCCGTCGCAGGGATTCGAACCGCCGACCTTCTGATCGGCAAGTCCTAGGCTCTGTGGTTTAACCCACAGCGCCACCCGCGTCCCTGATAAATAAATAAACAGCTTTAAATGTGTCCTCTGGGTTCACACGGGGGCAACACCAACTAATGGTTACAGTGAGGCTGAAGGTGAGTATTATCAAGCATTTAAAATGTTTCCAGCCTATCTCTGTACAGAGTGCTTACCCACCACCTGCCCCTCCTTTCCCTCCCAATAAATTAAACCTCAGCGCTACCAGATGGGACCTATTTGACATGCACATACATTTAAAACGTGTGTTTTTTTTAATGCATTATATATCTTCATGGATGTACCAAACCCTGGAGTGTCTGGAGGACAGGCTAAAAAAGAGAAGGTGTTAAATAAACAAAAAACAGATGAAGCTGAAGAATTAAAAAAAAAAAATCACAACACAAGGGGAAAGCAACAGGGGTGGGAAGAGGAAAAACCCAAACTCTGGTGTCAATTCTGAAACAGTTACAGTATTAGAATAACTAGTCGGCACAATTCCATTATGTCTGTGAGGTTTAGTCCGAGCGATCCTGCTTGCCCACGGCGCCTGTGCCTTCAAATCCTTAGTGAGCGCCCAGTGGAACCTCCCCATCCAGTCGCAGTCTATCTTCGAAGGCAAAGAAGGCAGGAGAGAGAGAGAGCGCTCTGCCTTCATGCCCTTTTGCAAACGGGGGGGCTGCGATATAGAGGGGGCCTTCTGCTTGCTCGCCCAACGGGGCTTGCTTTTAAAAAGAAATTATCACACACACACACACCCGGGAGCTGTATTAAAAAGGGGAGGGGGATCTCTCTTCTCCCTTGCCAGATGCCCTTTCCAGGGCTTGGCTGGGCCTCTGGAGGCGGCCGCCCATTCCCCAAGGAGGGGGGCTCGCAGCTGTCGCCCCCTCCCTCGCTGGGCCGGGGGGGGGAGAAGCGGGCGCTGGAGACCTGAGATGGTGGCGGCAGCGGCGGCGGCCGCAGTAGCAGCAGCAGCAGCAGCAGCTGCTGCTCTTCCCTCCAGCCGCATTGAGGCCCCTGCGCCAGGCGCTGCGTGCCAGCCCGCCCGCCCCGGAGGACGCCACCCAGCTTGGCAGCGCCCGGACGGAGCGAGCAGAGAGTCCCCAGGCCCCGGGACGGCGCCCCGCTTCCTCCTCCTCCTCCTCCCGCGCCCCCGATCTCTGGAAATCTAGGTAAGGCGCAGGACGCCCCCCTCCCAACCTCCCCAAACGCCGTGCGCCCTTGGAGAGACCTGGGCGCAGGTGCGTAAAATGGAGAGGGAAGGGGGGCCCTTTCTTTCCTTCCGCCCCCCCCCCCAAAAAAACTGCAGGCTGCTCAGCAAACGGACCATCCGTGCACACGGGAAAGAAGCTCTTCTTGCTTGCTCGCCCCCCCCTCCAGCCAGCCCCCCCCTTCAATATCCCCTCCCCCCTCCGCTCCAAACCCAGAGCCGCTGCAGAAGCCAGGCTATATTAGGAAAGTGACCTCTGGGGTTTGCCTTGCAGAGCGCCTCGCCTTCTATAGCCGCCGCAGCGCCGGGGAGGAGTTCCGGCTTCGACCCTTTTTGCCGCCTTCTCCGAGGGCCCATTGAAAAAAAAAACCCCGGTGGCTTCCCTGGAAAGGAACGCTTCCTCTTCGCCCCCACCCTCCCGGAGCCCCGGAGCGGGTTTCGTCTTCGTGCAAAGAGGTCCTTGGGGGGCTTTCTTCTTCCACCTTTCTGCCTGCACCTCCTGCGCGTTCACACGATCAGGTGAATGCGTGTACGCGTTTCCCGTGCATGATGCCAGGACTGTCGAGTTCGATACCCGTGCCTGTGCTTTGCATGACCCACCGCGTGTGTGTGAGTTAATAACTACTTAGGCCTGTACCCAACTAAACGGACCCATTGAAATTGGTGGGTTTGTCTCTGTGTGTATTCCACCCCCATTCGCCCCATTGATTTTATTCACTGTCTATGTCTCTCCGCCTGCCTTGTAATCTTTTTTCTATGCCACGTTTAAACTTTAGAGATTTCGTGGTACGTAAATAGCCAAAGGAAACAAATAAAAGAAATTAAGTTAGGTACTCATGTTTGCTTTTTGCGGGTCTTAGTGTCGCTTAACGTGCCCTAATTTAGGGCTGGAGATCATCTGCAGATGTTGTTGGGCTCATAAACCCCCAGCAGCCAGCATGTTCGGTGTTAAGAATCCATAGCGAGATGGGCACTTGCCACAACGGGGGACACAGGCATTCCCCAGCCCGGCCCCATTGAGACTTACAACGTTTTAACACACCCCACTGCTCCCCTTTTCTCCTCCTGTTCTCTCCCTCCTTGCAATGTTCAATTTCAGACTGTAACACCCATCAGGGACAGGACCCCTGTCCTCTTGTAGCCTTTAAGCTAAGCATCATGCATGCTGATGGTGCTGCCTAAGAAATTGTGTGTGTGTGTAAACATAGGAACAGCAAGTGGATATCTAGGAACTGACATTGAATCATAGAATTGTAGAGTCGGAAGGGGTCCTGGGAGTCATCTAGTCCACCCCCTGCAATGCAGGAATCTCTGCTAAAGCATCCATGATAGAGAGCCATCCAACTTCTGCTTAAAGAAGTTTTTAATATGGTTTTATATACACAGGAAGCCACCCAGAGTGGCTGGGGAAAGCCAGCCAGATGGGCAGGGCATTAAGAACAACAACAACAGCAGCAATAACCTCAATAATAATAATAATAATAATAATAATCTCCAATAAAGGAGAGTCCACCACCTTCCAAGCGAGTCCATTCCACAGTCAAACAGCTCTTACCCCCAGAAAGTTCTTCCTAATCTTTAGTCGGAATCTCCTTCCTTGCAACTTGAATCCACTGGCTCGTCTCTGTGCAAGATTGGCGTCTGTCTTTGCAACCAGGACTTTGGGTTGTGTGTACATCTGAGTGTGCACGCTTCAGGGAGCCGACTTTAGGGGGGCTCTTTCAAGGGGGGCTTTTTGGGTCGGCAAAAATGACCTCAAGACCCATTAGAGTCAGAGCTTTCTCCCTCTTTTCCCCATGCTGGTGGAACTTGGGGGTCGTGCAGTGAAACCTGGCCAGAGACTCAGAACAGAGGGAAGAGAGCTCCTTTGCACAATCAACAAATGAGGGAGGCAGTGTGGTGTAGTGGTTGGGGCCAGGGAGACCAGGGTTCAATCCTCGCTCAGCTGTGAAAGCTCATGGGATGTGACCTTGGGCCAGTCACTGTTTCTCTCAGCCTAGCCTACCTCACAGGGTTGTTGCAAGGATACGATGGGGAGGACCGGACCATGTGCTCCCCCCTCGTGAGCTCCTTGAAGGAAAGGTGGGATATGACTATAACAATAATAATTGCATTGATAAAAAATCATTACTATTAACTACGAGTTACAGCTAGAAGGGGATGCGGGTGGCACTGTGGGTTAAACCACAGAGCTTTGGACTTGCCGATCAGAAGGTCGGCGGTTCAAATCCCCGCTGCGGGGTGAGCTCCCGTTGCTCAGTCCCTGCTCCTGCCAACCTAGCAGTTCGAAAGCATGTGAAAGTGCAAGTAGATAAATAGGTACCGCTCCGGCGGGAAGGTAAACAGCATTTCTGTGTGCTGCTCTGGTTCGCCAGAAGCGGCTTAGTCATGCCGGCCACATGCCCCAGAAGCTGTACGCCGGCTCCCTTGGCCAGTAAAGCGAGATGAGCGCCGCAACCCAAGAGTCGGTCACGACTGGATCTAATGGTCAGGGGTCCCTTTACCTTTACCTTTTTACAGCTAGAAGACATGGTGTTGGTCCCTAGCACTAGATGGCTTTTTTCAGAAGAGCTGGACAAAGGAGGAGGAGGAGGGTTACTGTTAGCAATGCCAGCTTCACAAAACCTCCACGTGCAGGTGTGGCCTACCTGTGAATACCAGGTGTTGAGGATATAAAGAGGGGCCAGCCAATCCCCTCCGTGCCTTGCACATCAGCTTCCATGATGCCTCTGACCAACTGCTGCAGACAGACAGTGCTGACCTAGATGGGGCTTTGCTCTGGCCCAGCAAAACAATGTTCCTCTGGAATCAGTGGAACTCCTGGCTGCAGGATGAAATGTGCATGCCAGGGCACAGTTTTAGGCATTGAAAGCTCAGAGTTCTGGGGTGAGAAGTCTCAACTAGCTGTAGGCTTTACTAGGTCGATGCTGGAAAACCGCAGCATTTCTCTTGTTCTCGGCCTCATTCCTCCCATCTGCAGTATGGGTCTAATAAGTCTGGTCTACCTTCTAGTGCTGTGGCAGCGAGAAGGTCCATGAACTGCCTTCAAACATCCCAGAGGCACATCTGTCCATCCTGAGGACAGCTGGGATTTAAGGAGGGAGCTAGTGGCCATCTGATGTGATGGAATGAAAAACTGAAAAGCTAGTTCCTTGCCCCAAGGTGCTTACACAGCCTGAGGTCTGACAGTGGGCAAACAATGGAATAACTTTACTACTTCTTTATGTATAACTGACAAAAACAAAAATATGCAGGTTGTATTCAACTGAGTCCTACTCAGAGTAGGCCCGTTGAAATGAACATGCCTAAGTTAGCCATGCCCATTACTTTAAATGGGTCTACTCTGAGCCAGACTAGCACTGGACACAAACAATATTGATATCTCTCTCTCTGTGTATATATGTTGTGTGATATAGACAAACACACACACACACACACACACATATATATATTCTTGATTTGCATAACTAGTTCATGGCACCAGTTTTGAATTTTATCAATGCTGTGATTGAATTAGCAGGGCAAGAGCAATACAGCGGGGTTCTTGTTGTTGTTTTAAAAAAATACTAACTCCCTGATGGGATTGGAGTGGAAATGGAATTACTATTGGGGTGGGGACGGGGGAAAGGTGTGAGAAGATGCTGGAGTTTACAGAAGCAGAAAGAATATTCAGGGGAAATACCTAAGCTTTCTCTCCCACTCTCTCTGTCCCCCCCCCCCCAAAATAAAAATAGTCAAGGAGAGGGAAAAGGGAGGGAATGAAAATGAAAATGAGGTGTATGGGATAGAGTATCCTGGAGGAAATAATGGGTGGCTGGATCCCTGAACAGGGGCACTCTTGTGGGGAGAGGCGGATGCGCTGCAACACTTTGTTGCAGCTCCCCTTATTTAGAATTAAAAAATGAGGGGATTTTAATATAAAAAAGTGGGGTATATCATGTGGGCTACATTTTCAGGTCTTTTGGAAGGGTTTATTTGTTTCCTAAAATATTTGTGTACTGCTTGATTGTAAAAAAAATGGCAACACGAAACAAACTCAGAGCAGTATACAGAAAGGATCAAACCATAAAAATATCACTGAGGAAAGCTGACGACAGTAATATAAGGCTTTCAAAAAGTTAATATAACAGCAGACTAAAAACAAGTGAAAACTCACATTGGCTTTCTAAACGTCTGGGTAGGCTTATCTAAACAGGAACGTTTACGGAGGAGCCGCAAAGAGTACAGGGAAGGCAGCTGCCTGCCGTCAAGTGGCAGGGAGTTCCAGAGGTGCAGGCGCAGCCACACTACAGAGCGGTTGTGGCAGGGCCAGTTCCTCAGATCAGAGCACTCTATGGGGCAAGGCGATCTCGTCGGTCAATGGGCTTGGCTTGGGTTTGGGTCTGCTTCTTCTGTGTGTCCCCTGCTGACCCCCCCTTTCTCCTTCTGTGTCCACCCTTCCCTTCTGCCCCCCCCCAAAAAGAAGCAGGATCCCTCCGCCATGAGTCGCCGGGTGGTGCGCCAGAGCAAGTTCCGGCATGTCTTTGGGCAGCCGGTCAAGGCCGACCAGATGTATGAGGACATCCGGGTCTCCAAGGTGACGTGGGACAGCTCCTTCTGCGCCGTCAACCCCAAGTTCGTGGCCATCATTGTGGAGTCGGGCGGCGGGGGGGCCTTCATGGTTTTGCCCCTGGCCAAGGTACGTTCCCCACTCACCGCTGGTGGGAGGGAGCATGTTGGGGGGGGGCTGATGATTGCGAATGGTTGTTCGGCTAATAATAATGACTTGCATAGCATTCAATATCTATATATTCAAAGCACTTTGCATTCATTATCTCTTTGCAACAATCCGGCAAAGTGGTGTTGTTGTTTAGTCGTTTAGTCATGTCCGCCTCTTCGTGACCCCCTGGACCAGAGCACGCCAGGCCCTCCTGTCTTCCACTGCCTCCCGCAGTTTGGTCAAACTCATGCCGGTAGCTTCAAGAACACTGTCCCACCATCTCGTCCTCTGTCGTCCCCTTCTCCTTGTGCCCTCCATCTTTCCCAACATCAGGGTCTTTTCCAGGGAGTCTTTTCTTCTCATGAGGTGGCCAAAGTCTTGGAGCCTCAGCTTCACGATCTGTCCTTCCAGTGAGCACTCAGGGCTGATTTCCTTCAGAATGGAGAGGTTGGATCTTCTTGCAGTCCATGGGACTCTCAAGAGTCTCCTCCAGCACCATAATTCAAAAGCATCGATTCTTCTCCTGCAAGGTGGGATCTATATATTCAAAGCCCTTTGCATTCATTATCTCTTTGCAACAATCTGGCAAGGTGGGCCAGTTGTCTTCTGCCCCGGAGTGTGGATGGAGTTTCATGGCTTGTCTCAGCGGGAGGAGGGTACCTAGCAGCCCCCTCTTCGTTGCTGGGCTCCAACTCCCATCATCCCCAGCAACACTTGGGCTGCTGGGAGTTGTAGTCCAGAGGTGGTTGACTACAACTCCCAGCAGAACATTAGGCGATTCGGGACAAGGATAAGAAAATCCGTATTCACTCGGGGTATAGTTAATCCATGGAACTCGCTGCGGCAGGAGGTAGTAACTGTTATGTACTGAAGTTCTCACCCTGGGCCAGCAGGGGGATACTGTAGATAGTTATGCAAATGAAGGATCGAAAGTGACGTTCAGTGATTGGATAGTTTTAGAAAGTTGCAACAGTTACATTGTTCTGGAGCTCTATATAAGCAGGCTGTCTGAGCTCCTCAGTTCAGTTCTGTTCCAGCTTACAAATAAAGAGCTGCTTTGGAAGAATCGCTGTGTCGTCTGATATGTTCGCCCACAACTTAACAGTAATGGCTGACAACTTGGATGGCTTTAGAAGAGGACAAATTTCACCAGCACCCTGTGTGGCATTAAAATTGCCCTGTGCCTCTTGCCTTCAGTTCTACACCGCTGGTACCCAATGCATCCAAGCTGGTCATGCTATCCTAAAATCACTTCTGCTAGATGGGCCACTGGACTGATCCACTAAGCTCTCTTTATGTTCTTATGGAGGGCAGCCCCCTCATCCCTGCTGGACAAGGTAATATTTTTACTGAGGGTTCAAGAGCTTCACGTTGGTAGCCACTTCAGCCGAGGTGGGAAGTCTGATGCCCTTCAGACAATTCACAGAGTCATAGAATTGCAGAGTTGGCAGGGACCCCCGAAGGTCATCCATTCCAACCCCCTGCAAGGCAGGAATCTCAGCTATACCCTCCGTGACAGATGGCCGTCCAACCTCTGCTTTTAAAACCTCCATTGAAGGTTCTGTTGTCTTAACCTCAGAAAGCTCTTACCCTCAGAAAGTTCTTGCTGATATTTAGTTGGGTGCCCTCCCTTGTGACTTGAAGCCATGGGTAGGCAAACTAAGGCCCGGGGGCCGGATCTGGCCCAATCACCTTCTAAATCTGGCCCGCAAACGGTCTGGGAATCAGCGTGTTTTTACATGAGTAGAATGTGTCCTTTTATTTAAAATGCATCTCTGGGTTATTTGTGGGGCATCAGAATTCCTTCAAAAAAAAAATTCAAAATATAGTCCGGCCCCCCACAAGGTCTGAGGGACAGTGGACCGGCCCCCTGCTGAAAAAGTTTGCTGACCCCTGCTTGAAGCCATTGGTTTGGGTCCTCCCCTAGGAGAAAACAAGATTGCTCCATCTTCTGTGGGACAGCTCTGGAAGTGGTACAACCCTGACTCACCTTTGCCGCGTCTGTGTATCACCTGTACTTTGGTCCAGCATCACCTTGAAATCTGGGCCCCCTTGCTTCTCACCTCCCTGTGTTTGGGAGAAGCAGAATTGATCAAAATTCTCCCTTTTGGCGTGACTATAAAAAACTGCCGGAGGTCTCTGTGCATTAGCTCAATCCTAGCCTTTTTTGTGGGGGGAGAAGTTGCCTGAACCCCCCTTCTGTTCCTGCATCCATTCTTGGGAAGAATTATTACCCCTTATTGTTATGCAACCCTGTATTTGAATTCTCAGGAGCTGTTTTTTTTTTTATCTCTCCACCACACATGCCCCAATATCCCGGGTTTGGCCTCAGGCACAGCAGGGTTTCGGGGGGGGGGGGTCCCAGCTGCCTCAGCAGGGGGCGTGTGTGAGGTTGTAGGATAAAGGAGACCACCTGCCGTTCCCCTTTCTGAGGGGGCCATCTTTGTGTTACCATAAGAATGGAAAGGCCCCTTGCCCAGGCTGGGGCTGCTGCTTAGAAGGACGTCCAAGGAAGCCTTTTGCTTTGTGGGGATCTGAATATATCACCCCCTTTATGTCCCCATAAAGTTCCAGGAGTGGTGGGTGGGGAGAAATGAGTTGCGAAAGGTCCCCTTCCTCAATAAATTAGGTTTCTGTATTAAACCAGCAACATAATTTCCTGGCCTTCTAAAATCTGGAGGCTGTCACCCAATTTAAATGGATTTGCCGGCTGATTAATTGATGTAAACGCAGCTGATTAATCCGTTCACCAATGAACTGATTGAAGATCTCCTCCCATAACAGGGGCCGCCTTCTTTTTTGGAGATTTATGTCTTTGCGATAGGGTTTTGATTTTTCAATGAATACTTACTGTTAAAAAGAACCGCTAATGTTAGTATCTCCCTCTCGTAACACACAGTAACACACCAGGATGAAAGTAGGTTTTTATTTTGTTTTATAAAAGATAGCAAACATGGCCCTAGCTGTTACTAATAGCTTGATCTTTTTAAGTGAATCAAATGACGCTTCCATTCATAAACCTACGGCTTAGACGTTTTGCAACCTCACAGAGTTCTTTTGCATAACTCCAGCAGACCCATTGACACAAATGCAAAGAGGCGTCTAAGATAATAAGCATTTTTGACACACCGCCTTCCTGGTTACAACTTGGAACTGCACAATTGTGGGCCACTGTGATGTCGTGATTGGACTAGGACTCTGGGCGCAAGACCAGAGTTCGAATACCTGCTCTGGATGACCTCAGGCCAGCCACTCACTCTCAGACTGACCTACCTGACAGGGTTGTTCTGAGGATATAGTGGGTGGGGGGGGGGGGAGAGAGCTATGTACGTCACCCTGAACTCTTTGGAGGCGAGGTGGGGTATAGGTACATAAAGAAACCGCTTGTGTTTCTCCAGTGATGGTGCCGATTATTGCTAGGTTGTATTCAACTTATGTTTCACGCAGCGTAGACCTACTGAAATTAATGGACCTAATTTAGTTTGCAATCTTGTACAGTTCTACTCAGAGGTCAGCCCCATAGATCTCTGTAGGTACATGAGTGTAGGTTTGCAGCTTGAGTCACACTTGTTAATTTCAGTAGGTCTAACTCTGATTAAAACAACAACAATAATAATTTATTTATATCCCACCCATCTGGCTGGGTTTCCCCTGCCACTCTGGGTGGCTCCCAGAGTATTAAAAACACAATACTGTATAGCATTAAACATTAAAAACTTCCCTAAACAGGGCTGCTTTCAGGTGTCTTCTAAAAGTCAGATAGTTGTTTATCTCCTTGACATTGGATGGGAGGACATTCCACAGGGCCGGTGCCACAACTAAGAAGGCCCTCTGCCTGGTTCCCTGTAACCTCACTTCTCGCAGGGAGGGAACCGCCAGAAGGCCCTCAATGCTGGATCTCTTGCTGGACTACCGACCATTATTAATTAAATGTCTATTCTGTCCTTATGTCCAAAGGAGCCCAGGGTGGCAAACTCCCCGACTGTGTTAAAATAGTGCAATTAAAAATAAAATTTAAACTTTATTTTAAAACCTTAAAAATATTGAAAAACTTTTTTAAAAAGTAAATGTTGTAAAACTTAAAGAAAAAACGTGTCTCCTCAGTGGTTTAATGGAAACATTAGAGGAGTAAGATGGAAACCTGTGTTGATGCCACGTAAGTCAATGGCCAAGATGCGGAAGGGGCACCCCCCAACTTCTCCTTCCCTGGTCTTTCAGGACTGGAGCCTTAAATAAAATGGTGTCCCCCTCCCCTGGTTTTTGATTCTGGACAGGAAATCTGGAAGGCTGGAACAGCTGATGGTCTTGTGGTAGTTGTTATAAGGATTTACTTACAGAATCAGCCTTGCTGGCATTTTGCAACAGGTCTCTTTCCCCCAGGAGGCTAGTGATGGTATCTGTTAGGCCACTAAATAGGATGCTGGACTAGATGGACCACTGGCCTGGTCCAGCAGCCAGGCTCTTCTGATATTCTTACATGAGCACAGGGGACTCTTGCACCTTTAATTGTGCAGGAAAATCCTTCTGCATATATATTAAAGATGCAGTAGCCCCAATCTGCTTTGCATCCAGCCATCCTACATAACTGAGGGGAGGGAGATTTGACACCCTGATTCAGAATCCTGTTTAAAATAATAATTCAAATTTATCCTCTATGAACCAGATATCTTTTATTGCCGCGGCTCTCTGGCTAAAGCAAAGCTCCTTTACAGATTTTTGACTTTGTCCTCCAATGTGTTTGCAGTTCCTCCCGCTTTTGTGTCGCCTGCAAGCAGGGCTCCTTTTGTACGTGAGGGTAACTCGCCGTTTTATGTCTTACGCTGCTGTGTCCAATTAAAAGGACGTCATAAAACCCCCAAGGGGTTGTACAAAACGCTCGTTCTACCCTGAGTAGATCCGTTGAAAACAAAGGGAGTGACTCATCTTGGGTCCGTGAATTTCGGCCGATCAGCGCTGAGTAAGACATGGTTGAAATGCTGATTGAAACCCCTCCGATGTGTCCATTTTCCAGCTTTGTCTTTGCAGGATCTCTGCCCCCCCTCCATCCCTCGCTTTCCTTTCTCCCTGTCTTTTCCTTCCTGATGCCCGCTGGTGCCCTCCCGGCCTCCGAAGGGCCTCGCCCAGGTCCAAAACTTTCCCTCCCCTCCCAGGCGGCGGTTGAGAGACGGACGAGAGCAGTTGGCCTTTCTGGGGACAGCACTGTGCTCACAATAATGAATGACTCACTTCGGGAACAATTGAAATGATGGCAGGAAGTTGGGTGGGGGGGATCACTTTTTCCACGGGTCAGGTTTCCAGCTGGGCTGTTTACTGCGTGACGCAGGGGGATCGGCCCGCCTGACAAGGCCGGCTCTCTCAAGGTCGTGCGGCTAACGCAGAGGGTGGGATATCTCAGCTGGCAGAGCATGAGACTCTTCATCTCAGAGTCGTGGGTTCGAGACTCCTGCACTGCAGAGGGTTGGACTGGATGACCCTTGTGGTCCCTTTCAACTTTAGGATTCTGTGGTAAGAATGGTTCAGTGATGGAACCATTTGCCTAGACCAGTGTTTCCCAAGTTTGGGTCCTGGAGCATTCCCTCAAGCAGAGGTTGGACAGACATCTCCTGGAGATGCTCTAGCTCTAGATTCTTCTAGCTCTGGGCTGGACAAGATGACCCACGATTCCCTCTGGCGACTCTTAGTATTCTATGAATTGATAATACAGTGGTACCTCAGGTTAAGAACTTAATTCGTTCTGGAGGTCTGTTCTTAACATGAAGCACCGCTTTAGCTAATGGGGCCTCCTGCTGCTGCGCGATTTCTGTTCTCATCCTGAAGCAAAGTTCTTAACCCGAGGTAATATTTCTGCGTTAGCGGAGTCTGTAACCTGAAGCATCTGTAACCTGAAGCGTATGTCACCTGAAGCGTATGTAACCTGAGGTACCACTGTATACTTCACTGTTGGCTGAAAAAAGTTTTGCGACCTGTTGTTGTTTAGTCATTTAGTCGTGTCCGCCTCTTCGTGACCCCCTGGATCAGAGCACGCCAGGCACTCCTGTCTTCCACTGCCTCCCGCAGTTTGGTCAAACTCATGCTGGTAGCTTCGAGAACACTGTCCCACCATCTCATCCTCTGTCGTCCCCTTCTCCTTGTGCCCTCCATCTTTCCCAACATCAGGGTCTTTTCCAGGGAGTCTTCTCTTCTCATGAGGTGGCCAAAGTATTGGAGCCTCAGCTTCAGGATCTGTCCTTCCAGTGAGCACTCAGGGCTGATTTCCTTCAGAATGGAGAGGTTTGATCTTCTTGCAGTCCATGGGACTCTCAAGAGTCTCCTCCAGCACCAGAATTCAAAAGCATCAATTCTTTGGCGATCAGCCTTCTTTATGGTCCAGCTCTCACTTCCATACATCACTACTGGGAAAACCAGAGCTTTAACTATACGGACCTTTGTCGGCAAGGTGATGTCTCTGCTTTTTAAGATGCTGTCTAGGTTTGTCATCACCTTTCTCCCAAGGAGCAGGCGTCAGGAAACCTTTAGTAGGTTGGCTGCCTTTTTGTGGGTCAAATGTGTGGGGAGAGGAGGGCTGCCTTTCCCAGAAATTCCCAAGATTTCTGTGTGTTTACAGACCGGCCGTGTGGACAAGAACATCCCCTTGGTGACGGGTCATACGGCCCCCGTGCTGGACATTGACTGGTGTCCCCACAATGACAACGTCATTGCCAGTGCCTCTGAGGACACAACAGTCATGGTAAGCAATGCCACCTTTGGAGCAAAAGTGTGGGGAGTCCAGGGAGATATCCTGAATTTTGGCAATTTCCTCCTATTTTTAGAGGGAAGGATGTTTCTAATTGGCAAAGGGGGGATGTACTGGACATGGTTGGATACCTGTAGACACCTCATCAATTTGGGAGCCCGGATGTAGTACAACAGCATTTTATAGAGGTGGCACAGGGGGAGACGATTCAAACACATCAGGTCAGGGTTTTTAGGGTCCCTCCACACGTGACGCAGGTGGTGCTGTGGGTTAAACCACAGAGCCTAGGACTAGCCGATTAGAAGGTCGGCGGTTCGAATCCCTGCGACGGAGTGAGCTCCCGTTGCTCGGTCCCTGCTCCTGCCAACCTAGCAGTTCGAAAGCACGTCAAAGTGCAAGTAGATAAATAGGTACCACTCTGGCAGGAAGGTAAACGGCATTTCTGTGCGCTGCTCTGGTTCACCAGAAGTGGCTTAGTCATGCTGGCCACATGACCCAGACGCTGTACGCCGGCTCCCTCAGCCAATAAAGCGAGATGAGTGCCACAACCCCAGAGTCAGCCATGACTGGACCTAATGGTCAGGGGTCCCTTTTTCACACATGACTCAAAGCGTGCAGAACCAGCCTCCTTTTCCAAGCCAAAGAGTATGGCCATTCGCCTTTAAATCACTGGAAAAGGTGTCAGGGGCTGTTTATAGCTGGCCGGCCGGGTCCTCAGCCTGGCGTCTGACTTGCTAGGTATGATGCAGCATTTTGAGCTAAGAATAGCTCAGCGCACGACAACTCAGCAACTAAGAATAGTTGGCTCTGTGGCCTTGGCTGGAGGGTGGGTGGGAATGAAGAAGGCAGCAGCTTCCTCTGATCCCCCCCCCCAAAAAATTCCTCTTCCTCCCCTTTTTCTTCTCCTTTCGCAAAGGACACCAAAGTGTCCTCCATGGAAAACCTTTTTTAAAAAATGTATGTGTTTATCTTTATTTATGAGCTCAGGGACCGTAGGCAGCTGCCTTATCCGGAGTCAGGTCCATTGAGTTCACTATTGCCTACACTGACTGGCAGCTGCTCTCCAGGGTTTGAATCGGGGGGTGACCCCACCCCTACCTGAAGGTGCCAGGGATTGAAGTTGGGACCTTCTGCATGCAAAGCAGGTGACCTGTCACAGAGCTGCCGTGCCCCCTCCCCTAAAATTGGAACAAGTTCCTAGTCCTCATGGTTCTTAATGAAAGGGCTGGTTTAAATAGCAGCAAACCATTGGCCCATTTAGCTGAGTTTGGTCTGCACTGGCCGGCAGCGTTTCCCTGGGGTTTCAGGCAGGGAGAACCTTATCCTGAAGATAAGGTGTCACTGGGGCTAGAACCTGGGACCTTCTCCACGCAGAGCGGGTGCTGAATGCCTCTGAGCTGCCGCCTCTTTGTCCCACCAGGTCTGGCAGATCCCTGACTACATCCCCATGCGCAACCTGACAGAGCCAGTCGTCACCCTCGAAGGGCATTCCAAGCGTGTGGGGATCCTGACCTGGCACCCCACAGCACGCAACATCCTACTGAGCGCAGGTGAGACCCTCTCCCCAGATTCAGGCCCCTCGCTGCACCAAGCCTGCAGCTCCCAGCATCCCAAGCCATTGGCTGGGCTGGCTAGGACTGATGAGAATTGTGGCCTGAAATGTTTGGAGAACACCAGGTTGGCAGAGGCTGCTGTTTTGAGCTCCTCGGAAGAAAGGTAGGATTCAGATACAACCTCAAGTGCCTTCCTGGCACATCCTCTGCTAAAACAGCTCACCTGGACCTCCTGCCACCCTTTCGTCCTGCTGGAGTACGCATGGCCACCTACTGGCAGCCACAAGAACTGCAGCGTGACGACAGCCTTACATGTATATGTATATAGTAAGATATTTGTCTGGATCAGCCTTCCCGCAATGTGACACCCTCCAAATGTTTCAGGATTGCAGCTCTCACCGCAGCTGACTGTTCTGTCCCTCCAGGCTGACTGATGCCTCACTTTGGCCCTTTCCCAACTCCCTTTCCTTCCTGCAGGGGGCGACAACGTCATCATCCTCTGGAACGTGGGCACTGGGGAGGCGCTCCTGACCCTGGACGACCTGCACACCGACCTCATCTACAATGTTTGCTGGAACCACAACGGGAGCCTCTTTGTCACCACCTGCAAGGACAAGCACCTGCGGATCATTGACCCCCGGCAACACCTGGTTGTGGCAGTGAGTAGCCGCTGCTGGCCCCAGCCTGCCACTGAGCATGTGTGGACAGACTCCCCTGCTCCCTGGCTTGTCTCTCCTTCCCTCTCTCCCCTCCCTGCCCTGGACAGACATCTAAGGGTAAGCGTCGTGGCCCAGATTCCCTTGGACCTGGGACAGGGGACCTGTGGGCCTGCAGGTCTGTTGCTAGACTCCAGCTCCCATCAGCCAGCATGCTCAATGGTTGGGGACAATGGGAGCTGGAGCTCCCGAGATGCTGGACCGCTCGTAGCGGAAGCGGTGGGCGGACTTTGCACATGCTCAGAGACCCACTCTTCAGGCACGCTCAGGGGTACTTTTCTCCCCACACTGTCCCCACGCTTAGCAGTGGGGCATTGCCATTCTAGCGCCTAGCCAATTGGAGATGCTTTTAAATATATGTATTTATTTATTTCATAAAAGTTATACACTGCTTGATTGTAGAAAACCGCAAAGCAGTCTACAAAAAGGGATAGAACATGAAAGTTATCGCTCAGAAAAAAATTGCAGAAATCATTTAAAGCTTTCAAAATGTTAAAATAACAATAAATTAAAAACAGATTCAAACTCTTGCCACTTGTTTAGGCTTGTCTAAACAAAAATGGTTTTAGCAGGACAGTGAAGGCACCTGTCTGATATCAATAGGAAGGAAATTCCAAGGTATTTTATTTTATTTTGCTTTTTTCATGGATGATCCTCTTTGACATCCCAAGTGAGCCAGGGCTGCGGAGCGCTCCTGCTCACATCGTGATGAAGTTACAGTGGCAGAAGTAAGATTGTAGTCCTCATGGTTCAAAAGAAATATCTGGTTTGTAGAGGAAGCTGCCTTAGGCTGAGTTAGACTCTTGGTCCATCTGGCCCAGTATTGTCTGCACTGACTGGCAGCAGCAAGGCAGGGTTCTAGGTGGGAGCATTTCCAGCCCTGCCTGGCGATACCATTAAGATCCTGGGACGTTCTGCATTCAAGGCAGGTGCTCTCCCAGTGAGCTCTGACTCTTTCCATCTGGGAAGGGGCAAAACAGCACCGATCTGTCTGTTTATGGCAGTTAACTGGGCTTTTTCCGCGATCTGTTAACTGGGACGCAGTTTGCAAAGCCAGATCTGGTTCTGCCTCAGACCCAAAGCATCCTCCTTTAGGATTCGTCCCCAGTTTTGCACTCGCACAAACATAAAAGCGAGCCTCTACGTTAAAGGAATGTGAGTGCTCCGTGTCAGCCTCTTCTCACAGTGGCCGACCAGGTGCCTGGGCCAAGCCCTTGGGCAGGATTCGAACGCAGGAGTAGCTCTCCCTTCCTGTGATTGTCCCTGCAAAGAGCTGTGTTTCTTCTTCCTCCCCTCTCTGGAGTGTGCTCTTACTTGGACCTGTACTAACCTTGTGTGTGTGTGTCTATCTCTCTGTTTGGTCCTAACCTGCTTAACCCTGCGGCCGCCAGGAGAAATTCAAGCCCCACGAAGGCGCCCGTCCCGTCCGAGCCATCTTCATGGCCGATGGCAAAGTCTTCACCACCGGGTTTAGCAAGATGAGCGAGCGGCAGCTAGCGCTTTGGGACTTGGTATGGCTTCGGGAGGGGGCTGCATGACGGATGGTGGGGAAGGGTGTGTGTGTGTGTGTGTGTGTGTGTGTTTCTCTCATAGTTGGGGGGCCTATCCTGGCCTTTCTATCAGCAGGAGGAGAGGAGAGGGAAGGAGAGCGTCTTGGAACCCAGATCCCGGTACTGAATGAAGAGTACCAACTGGGGAATCACCGCTGGTATTTTTGGAGGAAACGATATGATACGAGACAATAATCTTTATTGTCATTGTCCCATACAGAACAACGAAATTGAAAAAATCTACATCAGACATTCAAAACCCAACAGGCCCGCTATCCCAACTATCCCAGCCTGGTTAGCCCCCTAATAATTCTGATACCCCATAATTGAATACAATATACTCCCATAGAGACTACCTTAAAAAGGTAACAGGACCCCTGACCATTAGGTCCAGTTGTGGCCGACTCTGGGGTTGCGGCGCTCATCTCGCTTTATTGGCCGAGGGAGCCGGCATACAGCTTCCAGGTCATGTGGCCAGCAGGACTAAGCCACTTCTGGCGAACCAGAGCAGCGCACGGAAACGCCGTTTACCTTCCCGCCGGAGCGGTACCTATTTATATACTTGCACTTTGACGTGCTTTCAAACTGCTAGGTTGGCGGGAGCAGGGACTGAGCAACGGGAGCTCACCCCGTCACAGGGATTTGAACCGCCAACCTTCTGATCGGCAAGTCCTAGGCTCTGGTTTAACCCACAGTGCCACCCGCATCCCAAGAGACTACCTTACACTGCATTTAAAACCAAAATCGCATTTGGATAGAACCTGTCTAAACGACAACAAAGGCCTACCAAAAATGTGTACTGACCACAGTTTCCCCTTTCAGTATCAATGGGGGGCAGGTGGGGAAACAAGGCAGCTCACTGTCTCTCCCCCCCCAATCATTTAGAAAACTTTTTGAACTGGTTGCCTGGAGCCAGTTTCAACTCGCCCCAGGCGACCAGGCGCATCTGGTAGGGCTACCCTTGCTCTCTGTTCCATGATCTGCAAGCTGCAAATGTGAATGGAGATAAGAGGGAAAGGTTCAGACAGATTTATTTAAATTTTTAAAAATTCTGATTTTGGCAGTGCTTCTAGGTTCTGGCCCTTAGCGTGAGATCCCAACATGGCCTTGTTCAGAGAAGAGATTTCCTCTGTGACTTCTCGGTCCTGTTAGGAAACACTGACTCTGGACGCACCCTACATTTTAAAGCCCATTCACTTTCCCCCAAAGAATCTTGGGAAGTGTAGTTTGTTAAGGGCGCTGGGAATTGTAGCACTTTGTGGGGGTTAAACTACAGTTGCCAGGATTCTTGGGGGAAATAATGTGCTCTAAATTTACTATTATTATTATTTCCCACATTTCGTCTAAAGAGCACAAGGTGGTATACATAATTCTCCCTCTCTATTTTATCCTCACAACAACCCCATGATGTACGGTAAGTTAATCTGATGCTGCCCTCTGTGGCTTTTTCTCAGTTTTGCCGCTTGGTGGTGCACCTCTAGAGTAAAAGAACCACCTGAGAATTAACAGGGATCTCCCACCACACAGCGAGATTTATCTAAAATTAAAATTAAAATTAAAATTTTCCTTGAGAAATCTCCAGGGGCAGCAGCAGCTCCCAGCCAGCAACCTCTCTCTCTCTCCATCCTTCTCACCTCCTCCAGCGCCTCGCTTTTCCTTTTGACACACCCTTTTAACCCTTTCTCTCCCCTGCTCGCCCCAGGAAAGGTTTGCCCCCCACGAAGGGATGCGGCCGATGAGGGCCGTCTTCACCCGCGACGGACTCGTCTTCACCACGGGGTTCACTCGCATGAGCCAGCGAGAGCTGGGACTCTGGGATCCGGTAGCCGGGCCACGCATGGTGTGGAGTGTTTCCCCACCCCCCGGGAACCTGGGCGCTTTCTGCGACATTGCCACCTCTCCCGGCACGCCAAGTGTTTGGAGACAGGCCAGGCCAGGGCAGCTGCAAAGTTCAGGCGAGGAGACATGTGCTCAAAGGCATTAATGCGCAGAGGAACATCAGAGGGACACCATAATTTCCAGCAGGGCAGCTTTAAAAAACATCAGATGCCACTGGATCCAAAGGTCCAGCATCCTGTATCCTCTAATTCATTGTTTCCCAAACTTTGGTCTCCAAATATTTTGGACTACAATTCCCATTATCTCCCAACATCTACATGCAGCCGCTGGGAGAGATCATCAGGGGGTTTGGGCTGGTGTTCATCAGTATGCGGATGATGCCCAGCTCTACCTCTCTTTCAAATCAGAACCAGTGAAGGCGGTGAAGGTCCTGTGTGAGTGTCTGGAGGCAGTTGGAGGATGGATGGCGGCTAACAGATTGAGGTTGAATCCTGACAAGACAGAAGTACTGTTTTTGGGGGACAGGAGGCGGGCAGGTGTGGAAGACTCGCTGGTCCTGAATGGGGTCACTGTGCCCCTGAAGGACCAGGTGCGCAGCCTGGGAGTCATTTTGGACTCATAGCTGTCCATGGAGGCGCAGGTCAATTCTGTGTCCAGGGCAGCTCCATCTGGTACGCAGGATGAGACCCTCCCTGCCCGCAGACTGTCTCGCCAGAGCGGTGGATGCTCTGGTTATCTTCCGCTTGGATTACTGCAATATGCTCTGCTTGGGGCTACCTTTGAAGGTGACTCAGAAACTGCAATTAATCCAGAATACGGCAGTTAGACCGGTGACTGGGAGTGGCCGCCAAGACCATATAACACTGGTCTTGAAAGACCTACATTGGCTCCCAGTACGTTTCCGAGTACAATTCAAAGTGTTGGTGCTGACCTTGAAAGCCCTAAATGGCCTCAGTCCAGTATACCTGAAGAAGCATCTCCACCCCCATCATTCTGCCTGGAAGCTGAGGTCCAGCTCCGAGGGCCTTCTGGCGGTTCCCTCGCTGCAAGAAGCCAAGTTACAGGGAACCAGGCAGAGGGCCTTTTTAGTAGTGGCACCTGCCCTGTAGAACACCCTCCCACCAGATGTCAAAGAGAAAAATAACTACCAAACTTTTAGAAGACATCTGAAGGCATTCCTGTTTAGGGAAGCTTTTAATGTTTAATAGGTTATTGTATTTTAGTGTTTTCTTGGAAGCCACCCAGAGTGGCTGGGGGGA
Organism: Podarcis siculus; assembly: GCA_034642415.1. NCBI lineage: Eukaryota > Metazoa > Chordata > Lepidosauria > Squamata > Lacertidae > Podarcis > Podarcis siculus. Next base: position 1,900,963 of record JAXCMG010000018.1, on the reverse strand, counting down.
CCCAGCCAGATGGGCGGGACATAAATAATAAATTATTATTATTATTATTATTATCCCTGGCTAGCAAGACCAGTAGCCAGGGATGATGGGAATTGTAGTCTGAAAAAACAGCCGGAGACCCAACTTTGGGAAACGCAGCTCTAATTCACACGCATACAAAGAAATCAGGCATCGTAGCTGCTTCTTGCTCACTGACAAGGCAGGTGGGCAGTTGAACTAATTTGCATTGCTCAGTCGGTAGAGCATCTGAGGGTTGTGGGTTCGAGTCCCACGCTGGGCAAAATATTTCTGCATTAGAGGGGTTTAGGTTAGATGACCCACATGGTCCCTTCCAACTCTCCAGTTCTAAGATTCTAAGACAGGTGTGGGCTATAGCTAACATTAGTCCTACTCAGAGTAGATCCACTGAAATTAATGGAGGTGACTATCTGAGGTTCATCACTGCCGTCGTTTCCCTGTTTGGCCACTGGAGGGCGCATCTCTAAGTTGCTTCCTGGGAGGTGTAGTCTTTCAATGCCTTGTCAGTGTTGGATCAGGTGGCATTGAGGACTTCATCCCCCATCATGCATTGTGCAGGAGACCAACTTTTACCACATTCCCCTGAGTATAAGGATCGTTGGATTCTAATCGAGCCACCATTAGAGGCAAATGCCATGTTCCTGGAACATGTGGTGTGGATTTGCAGTGGTGTGGATTTGCAGAGGCTTGTGTGCTTGTGGGGAGTGGGGGGGGGCATGAAAATCGCAGTGCATGCTGGGAATGCTGTGCTCCTAAGTGTGCAAAACATAGGAACTGGGACTTCTGAAAGCAGAGATGGGGTTTCTGGTTGGGGAGACCCGCTCCTACCTGGGGGCAGGGGAAAGGCATTCCCACAGCAAAGAGAAATGTTAATCCCAGAGCTGCCACAGGGTGGCCTTTAAAGGTAAAGGGACCCCTGTTCATTAGGTCCAGTCGTGGCCGACTCTGGGGTTGCGGCGCTCATCTTGCTTTACTGGCCAAGGGGGGCCAGCGTACAGCTTCCAGGTCATGTGGCCAGCATGACTTAGCCGCTTCTGGCGAACCAGAGCAGCGCACGGAAATGCTGTTTACCTTCCCACCAGAGTGGTACCTATTTATCTACTTGCACTTTGTCGTGTTTTCGAATTGCTAGGTTGGCAGGAGCAGGGACTGAGCAACAGGAGCTCACCCCGTCGTGGGGTCCAATCAGCAAGCCCTAGTCTCTGTGGTTTAACCCACAGCGCCACCTGCGTCCCTATAGGGTGGCCTTTACACAGCTGGCATTTGGCATAGCCAGACTTCCCGCTCCAAGGCCAGCTGTGTGCTTGAAGAATGTCCTGGCCCTCAGCACATGCTCAGAGGCACACAGTCTCCTTGTTTTGCTCCTCCTTGTTCTGAGCCTTGGGCTCCCTCCCGGCAAAGGAACCCAAAAATCAAGACGGTGGAAGGAAGGTGATTAAAATGCCTGACAAAGGGAAGTGGGGTGTGTCCCTAGCTTAATAGGCTTGGTTGGGGGCAGGTCAGACTAGATGTCCTTTGAGGTGCCTTTCAGTGTAGCTCAGTGGCAAAGCCCCTGCTTTTAGAAACATTCCACGCCGCCTTTGTATACCATGCCAGGCTCTTTCTCCACATTGCCCAGTGTTGCCTGCACTGACTGGCAGCGCCTTTGGCAGGGGAAGCTCTTTTCCCATCACACGCTACCAGTTTCTGGAGATGCCAGATTTCGAACCCGGGACCACCTGCGTGCAAAGTGGGGGCTCTGCTACTGAGCTCCAGACTCCCTCTCCACTTGGGCCGTGGGGCTGAGGAGGGAGATTGGGTAGTGCTGGGCCGTCCCCATTTTGTGTGTGTGTGATTGCTGTGCCCAGATTGTGTCTGGTCTGGTTTTGCCCCCCGTGCCCTGACACCCCCTTCTTCCTGCAGAAGAACTTCGAGGAGCCCATAGCCCTCCAGGAGATGGACACAAGCAACGGAGTTCTCCTTCCCTTCTATGACCCCGATTCCAGCATAGTCTACCTGTGTGGCAAGGTAAAAAGTCGGAGGCTGTAGCATTCCTGTCTGGCCACAGAAGAGATGGGGGCACTAGAGCCCCTGAGAGCAACTGCCCCCATTTCTCCCACTGTTTCCATTTTGGGCATTCTTAGAATTGGTACCCGAGCTCGCTCACTTTCCTCTCCCCTCCTCATCCCTTTTCCTTTTGCAACAACACTTCTGCGGCATAGAGGCCTGTAAGAGTCTCTTGGCTGCTGGGTTTCAGCCATGAAGCTCCCTGGGCGACCTCACACCCTGGCCACACTCTCTCTCAACCTGACTACCTAGCAGGGTTGTGAGGATAAAACAAGGAAGTGGGGGAAGAGTGGACCGAGCACAGTGGTATCTCGGGTTACAGACGCTTCAGGTTACAGACATTTCTGGTTACAGACTCCGCTAACCCAGAAATAGTACCTCGGGTTAAGAACTTTGCTTCAGGATGAGAACAGAAATTGCATGGTGGCAGCGGGAGGCCCCATTAGCTAAAGTGGTGCTTCAGGTTAAGAACAGTTTCAGGTTAGAACGGACCTCCGGAACGAATTAAGTTCTTAACCTGAGATACCACTGTACATTGAGGGAAGATCTCCAGGACTGATATCCAACGAAACAGTTTGCCTCTCAGGAAAGTGGAAAGATGCTCAAAGATATAGATTTTGGATTTAGATTTTGAGGGTTTGGGGTTTTGTTTTAAAAATATATTTTGATGTTTTGAGATATTTTGGATTTTTAGATTTTAGATTTTTTAAGATGTTTTGATTTGTAGAAAGAGAGCTCTCCCATAAGGCATCCCCTACGCTGCTTTTCAAATGTATGCGCATTTCCCCCCTATTTATATTAATTTCTCCACTCAGGGCACCCCCCTATCCTTGCTTTGCAAACTTCTGTGCTATTAAAAACACAGTGAACTTTTCCTCGCACCCTGGAATGTGTGAGGTTCACGCTAACTAATTTAAAAAACGAAACAAAAAGCCAAGTTACTTCCCAGCCTAAATCTCCTGCTTCCGTGCAGGGGGACAGCAGCATCCGGTACTTTGAGATTACGGACGAAGCCCCCTACGTCCACTACCTGAGCACCTACAGCAGCAAAGAACCCCAGCGAGGGATGGGCTTCATGCCCAAGAGAGGCCTGGATGTCAGCAAATGCGAGATTGCCAGGTATGGCTCAAGGTCCAAGAGGTGGAGGGAGGCTTGAGAGGGGCGGGGGAACATTCCTTAAGGCAGGTTTGTGGCTTTGGAAATGAGAAAATCTCAGTTATTACCCTCTCCGTTGGCAAGCTCAGTTGGTGCCTGCCAATCTAACACAAACTGAATTTGACGCGAATCGCATCACAGAATTGTAGAGTTGGGAGGGACCCCCAAAGGTCATCTGGCCTGACCCCCTGCAATGCAGGAATCGCAGCTAATGAGTCCCTGGATGGCCATCCAACCTTTGCTTCAGAAGGAAAGACAGGAGTCCCTTCTGCTGTCAAACAGCTCATAACCAGTGAATCACCCAGTGGGCCTCCCTGGAGAGCGTGTTTCACTGATGGAGGGGCCACCACCAAGAAGGCCATTTCCCCAATGGCTGCTAGCTCAATCTAGGTCGGTGGGATCTGAATAAAGCCCCAAATAACCACAACCTCAGTGGATGGGGCAACCTTGTGTCCGGGGAGCTGATGCTTAAGGTGTTGGCGGCACAAGAATCTAGCCCAGGTGATAGGGTTGTGCCTGCCCCATAACCCACAGAGGGGGAGACACAGCCCAGGGCCCAGGTGCTGCTCTCCAAGCCTCTCTTCCTGGCCCTCAAAACTTTCCCCTGGCCACAGCCCTTTTCCCTCCCCGGCCCCACACCTGGTGGGTTTTTGCCTGGTTTGAAATTCCCTCCCGAAAGTCTGACTCTTCGCTTGGTGTGATGGAGGATGCACAGGTGTGTGTCTGTGCGTCTGTGTGCAAAATTTGTTGCTCCGCACACTTTTGCCTCTGGCCTCACCCCAGCCCTGGCATGCGGCCCCCAGACTGAAAAACGGGTTCCCTGCCCTTACCTGACCTCGTGTCCCCCTTTTCCTCTCCCCCATGAAACAGGTTTTTCAAGCTGCACGAGCGCAAATGCGAGCCCATTGTTATGACCGTTCCACGAAAGGTGAGCAAATCGGAAGATTCGGGGACCGTGGGCGTGTCAGTTTGAACTGGGGGTGGGGGGGAGGAAGAACCATTATTGGAGACACACACACACACACACACCCGGCTGCATCAATTTCCCAATATACCTGAGCTACAAGTCCCGTCAGACCCAGAAACCACGCTTGATGGGAATTGTAGTTTAGCAGCACCTGGTGGGCTCCAGGCTCCTGCGCCATACCTGCTCTAGAACCGTTGTTCCCAAAATGGGCAATAGTGCCCCCTGGGGGGGGGTGCTTGAGGGGTAAATGACTATCAGAAGCTGGGGAAAGTTCACTAATTCTATTTAATGAATTAAATTTTGTTTTGAACAAATGTGCAATTAATTGTTTCTGCTTTGAATGTTATTGTGTTATTGTCTTCCTTAGTGGCTATTCTAAATAATGCTGTTTGTGGGGTAGGGGACACAGGGGTGAATTTATGGCACGGGGGGGGGTAGCCCCCAAAAGCATTATGGATAGCAAGGACAAAGCAGTCTGGAATCTCTCCTGTTCCCTTCTTCCTGTCCTGGGCAGTCCGACCTCTTCCAAGACGATTTATATCCTGACACGCCGGGGCCTGAACCCGCACTCGAGGCAGACGAGTGGCTGTCGGGAAAGGACGCAGAGCCCATCCTGGTTTCGTTGCGGGATGGCTATGTCCCCGTCAAGAACCGGGAGCTCAAGGTCACCAAAAAGAACATCCTGGACAGCAGGCCCCCCATGGGGCCACGGCGAAGCCAGTCCACTTGCGACACAAATTTTTCGGTGAGTTTTTCTCATCCGCTCAGGGGCGGGAGAGGGATGTAAACTTGACAGCTATGAAAGGTGAAGCGCCTGGAACGCTCTCTGCAGCAAGAGTTAAATCAAGTTGCGGCACCACCTGGTGGCGATTGGAGAAAAAAAAACACAAAATGCCCTTCAAGGCACTTTGACGCTGCTCAGTTTCCTCCAAAGCATTTTAGTGGGAGTTTCAAGGGGGCTGCGGAATGGACCCGAATGGCTACATTGGTGGAGGCTCACAAATGCTGTGGACTAGAAGCTTGCTTTTCCCCATCCGAAGGGTTGAGACCTTTTCCAGGGAGCATGGTGGGGTCCCCTAGGTCCTGCCACTCCTCTAACTCTTGCCTTTCTCTCTCTTTCTTTTTCTGTCCTTTCTCCCCACCTGCTCCCCCCCCCCCAAAGCGTTCTGCCTTGGAGGAGCTTCTGGAAGAGATCCGGTCCTTGCGGCAAACTGTCCAAGCTCACGAGAAGCGCATCTCTGACCTGGAAAACAAACTCTGCCAGTTCACCAACGGGACGGACTAGCAACTCCCCCCACCCCCCGAAAAAAAACCCCACCCACCCACCAGCCTTGGCCATGCCTGGGGACACCCTCCGCCGGAGACCCGGATTCTGCATCTTTCCCCTTTCCCGGAGACTCCGCTGCTTATTCTCCCATGGCTCAGCAGACGTTTGCAGTGGGGAGCAGGGACATTCTCCCCCCGCCCGACCCCCGCCTACTGGAAATGGCCCACCACCCTGACCTCCCCCCCCCCCAGCTTGGACTTTGATCTCAGCTGCTTTGGAACGACAGGCAAGACCTTTTCGGGGAGGGGGCAGAGAGAATGAAGGAGAGAGGGATCAGAGTTCATATCTTGGCCCCCCCCATCCCAAAACTGGGCCCGACACCCACCCTCTACCTCATCCTGCCTTCTCCTTGCCACGGAACGGGACAACTGTGTTATTTTTATTGGGGGGGCGTGTTCCATGTGTGTTTTGGGATGCAGTGACTGGGGTGGGGCGGGGGGGGTCGAGATTTGAGGTTGAATGGAGACTGGGGGGCGATGGGAAGTGGGGTGAGGCATTGCTTCCTTTAAGGGGGGGGGAGAGACAGACCCTGCAGGCGGGGGCAGACATTGGCCAGAGGAGAGCAGAGGGTGACCTCTGTGCTGAGCCAACGGGTGGGGTATTATGGGATGGCTCGGAACAATTATCTGGGGCCCTGATGAGTTGCCTCACATCTTTGGTTTGGGGGGGAGGCGGGTTGTTCTCTGCAATATGTAGGTGGGTGGAGTGTCAGCTGCTTGAAAAGGGGGAGATCTGTAGACCATCCCTGAATTGTGAGGACGTGCCAATGAATTTTGGGGATCCCTGGAATGGAGCGGGAGGGGGGGCTGCCCCCTCCCCCCATGCTTGTATTGCAAAGCCGCAACCATGGGGGGGGCTGGGGGGGACAAGGCAGGAGGGCCATTGCTCATGCGCAAACGCTGATTAAACTATACGTGCAGTTAAAAGGTACTCATCAGACGCAGCCTCTCTTTTTTTTCTGTCTGTAAAAGGACAAATCTGTGTCTATCAATCCCCTGGATCCCTTCCAACTCTTGAGTCTATAACCTCCAGGGCTGTGTCATTGGACAGAGTTGGACCCAGGAGGGACTGGGTTCGAATCAGCGCTTGGCCACAAAGCTCAGCCTTAGATGGCTTGCTCTCTGCCTAACCTAATAAAATGGGGGAACAAACCATGAGGGACAGGATTTACATGGGTGGTGCTGTGGGTTAAACCACAGAGCCTAGGACTTGCCGATCAGAAGGTTGGTGGCTCGAATTCCCAAGATGGGGTGAGCTCCCGTTGCTTGGTCCCTGCTCCTGCCAACCTAGCAGTTCGAAAGCACGTCAAAGTGCAAGTAGATAAATAGGTACGGCTCCGGCGGGAAGGTAAACGGTGTTTCTGTGCGCTGCTCTGGTTTGCCAGAAGCGGCTTAGTCATGCTGGCCACATGACCCGGAAGCTGTACACCAGCTCCCTTGGCCAATAAATCGAGATGAGCGCCGCAACCCCATTGTTGGCCACGACTAGACCTAATGGTCAGGGGTCCCTTTACCTTTTTAATAAATAAAATGAAAGAGCTTCTTCTTAAACCATAGCTCCATGGTAGATCCCAGATTCAGAGTTGTGGAGCCTCTCTCAACCGTAGCCTGTCGCTCTGCCACTGAACCAGAACCTTTTCCCAACAAGACGCCAAAAGGACGGAGGCAGGAGACAGCGAAGGTTCACGAGGTTTTATTTTGTGTCTCTGTGTAGGTAACACACCTGAGCAGGCTGGTTGTTGTGGTCCCTCCCCTCAGAGAGTGGCTTCCCCCTGGCATGTGGGGGTTAGGGACCCACATCCTTTACGAAGAGCCACACACACCCCACCCCCGACCCCGGTCCACCCCCAAACTGTGCACGACACATTTGTCTTGTCTCGGTGGGGTGTTGAGGTGGGGGCACGTCTGAGAACTAGGCCTAGAGGTGTATCTCTGGCCCTCCGCCATTGCCTGGCAAAGGTTTTGGACAAGGAAGAGGCATGTGTGTGTGTATTTGTGTGTAGGTTAGCACCATTGAACAACGGGGTTTGTCGTGACCTCAGAGAGCTCCAGACGCTCTAGGAGGGCTACACCAGGGGAGGTGTGTTTTTCAGGGAGAAGGGGGGAGGAAGAAGAACTGGAGCAAACCCTTAGCTGCAGGATACAGACCCCGTAAAGCCAGTGGTCATGGCTGAAACCTTCCACTTCAAAGCCACTGACCTGGTTCAGCAAACCATGGTTTACTGTGACCTCCGCCAACTTCCGAGCTCTGTCTCAAAGAGGAGAAGAAGCGAAGAGTTTGGGGCAGGGATCTGTGGGAGAGCAGAAGACAGCGAGGCGGGTTCAGGGCCATCACATGGAGGATGGAGCAAGCTTGTTTTCTGCCGCTCCGGAAGGGAAGACCTGAACCCATGGCTTCAAGTTACGAGAAGGGAGATTCCGACTCAACATCAGGAATAAATTTCTGGCGGCGAGAGCTGCTTGGCAGTAGAACAGGCTCCCGGCAGGTTTGTAAGCAGAGCTTGGGTGGGCACCTGGCGTGTATGATCACGCTGAGATTTCTGCATCGCAGGGGGTTGTACTAGATGACCCTCGGGGGTCCCTTTCAACTCTACGGTTCTTTGCTGCTAGGGGGCACCAAGCTGCACACGTCTCCGCCTTCAAAATCAACCTGCCCGTTTACACTGACTCAGGTGTAGGCAGCAACCGGAGCCCTGGAGATGTCAAGGAAAGCTTGCCCCACTTCCCGGGCTTGGGGGGCACTGTTTCCTCCCCCCACGCCTGGCACTTAGGGTTCCCCTTGCCCTCCCTTTGGAGTTTGGAAGCCATGTTTAGGCAAAAAACAGCATTGCAGCATTGATACCAAACAGGGAGGGTCCGGAATCAGGCAGGAGAGACCTGGGTTTTTGAAAAGCACGGATCCTAAGTGCACTTGGTGCTGGGCAGCAGGGGAGGGCAGAGGCTACTAGCTGAATTGCAATCTTCAAATTAAAATAATCTAGGATTTATCTCCAGGATCCACCTCCAGGTTAAATTATCCCAGCGCTGTGGACTTTCAAAATGCAGGGCTGAAAGTGGCGTCCCTCCCATCCTGCCTCTCTATTGGGCCCCTGGAATCCCCAGGCCCCACCTCCTCCTTAGCCCCACCCCTGCCTAGAGGCTCCACCTCCTCCTGGCCACACCTCCCTGCGGGCCACACCCTCTCCCTATAGGCCACACCCTCTCCCTATAGGCCACACCCTCTCCCTATAGGCCACACCCTCTCCCTATAGGCCACACCCTCTCCCTATAGGCCACACCTCTCCCTGCCCCTGCTTTATACACTGCTTGAAGATTTCTGCCTGGAAATGCGTCCTGGATCTCTGGTCCTGCCTCTCCCATGGCAGGATAGAGCAGAGTGAACGCAGGTAAAATTTGCATCCTTTGCTCCGCCTGCTTTCCCCCAGCCCCGCCCACCACCGTCCTTCCTTGTCAATCATCTCCTGCTTCTTTCCATAGCTGGGCACTGATTTTGCTGCTCTGATTCAAGCGCAAGTTAAAAAAAAGGCTTGTGAAGGGAAGACCCGCTGCAGGGAGGGGGGAGGCTGTGTGCGATCAAGGTGTGCAACATTTTAAACTTAAACCAACACCTTGCTGCAATTCCGGCATTGCAAGAGGTTGGAGTAGATGATCCACGGATCCCTTCCAACTTTGCAACGCTAAAGTCCCTTTACAATACCTGTCCATTCTGCCCTTTTATTCTGCCCCCCCCCCCGCTTGTGACATTGATGGTTTCTCCCAGGCAAGGGGAATAAATCAATACATTTTGGATGGAGCTGGAACCATGGAGTTGTGCTCAAAGCTCCTCCTCCTCAGAGTAGACCCATTGGAGCGAATAGATATGACTGACTTGGGTCCATTAATTTCAAGGGTCTACTCTGTGAGCAGCCCCACGACTCCACCTTGTCACTCTGCTTTCCTGCCCATCAGCCACATGTATCTCTGGTGCCAATGAGGACTAGAACCTTGCTGCTTTTAAATGAAGGCTGTTGCCCGAACTAAAAATGACATTAAATTCTCTCCTGGTTAGTTAGTTAGTTTGTAAATAATGAGCAGCCCCACAGACTGCTTTGAAGACTGGGGCTGGAGAGATTAAGCAGCACTTGCGGAGAAGGTGTTTAAACCTGTCTAACGCTAATTTTCCATAATCTGGATTCTTAAACTGTGACTCCTGCATCACAGGGGGTTGGACTAAATGACCCTCTGGGGTCCCTTCCAACTCTACAATTCTATGGCTCCAATTAATTTTGATTTTCTATTTTTAAATTTCCCCCTCCAGAGCTAACAACTTCTGTCTTCCTCCCTCCTGGATATAATAGCAGTTGGTGAAGGTAGTTTTTCTTTTGGGGGGGGTATTATTGTTATTGCTTTCTATTAATTTATTGGTTCATTTAAAGTCTGTATAAGATACTCTGTTTTGTTGTGTTTTCATGTATGTTGGAAGCCGCCCATAGCGGCTGGGGAAACCCAGCAAGATGGGTGGGATATAAATAGGGGGAAAATATTATTTCAAATTATTATTACAGTCGTACCTTGGTTTTCGAACAGCTTAGTTCTCGAACGTTTTGGCCCCCAAATGCCGCAAACCCAGAAGTGAGTGTTCTGGTTTGTGAACGTTCTTTGGAACCCGAACGTCTGACGTGGCTTCTGCGACTTCCGATTGGCAGAAGCCACATCCTGGTTTTCGAGCGTTTTTGGAAGTTGAACGCACTCCTGGAACGGATCCCATTCGAGAACAGAGGTACGACTGTATTAAGAACCTGAGAAGAGCCTGTTCCACTAATTTGTCCAGTTCTCTTTCAAAGCCATCTAGGCTGGCGAGTTAAGTTAGATCGGGGAACGTAGAACGTTAAACAGCTCCTATTTCCACTCAGGTATTCCCCCAACTTCCAAGGCCAGCGGCTGCTGCATAGCACCCCCCCCCCACAACCCCCCAAAATATCGACTCTGGCCCGATATTGATTCCCACTCCCTTTGCTATACTCTGCTGGTGCCCAGAATTGCAGAAACACACACAGCCACCCCCCTGCCCCAGCCCCAATGGGAGGGTGGGATGCTTTTCATGGGCAATGCATAACCATGAGGATGGATCCTGCCCACCGCAGGATGGGGAAGACACCCAGCTAAGTCTGGCAGGCTGTACAGAGACAGGGATGAAGTGTTTGGAGTGTGTGTGTGTGTGTTGGGGGCAGGATGCATTTCTGCTTCTCTTCTCCCCCCCCCACTTTGCTCCCCTAAGTGCCTCCGCCGTGCAAAAACCTCCAGTTCGTTGAGACTTACCTGCCCAGCCCCCCATAGAGGAGTGGGGAGGGCTGTTAAATGGCTCAGTGTTGGGGAGGTGGGGCGCATTTGGCGCCTCCCCAGTCGGGTCAGTATTTCTACGCCCCTCCCCCAAATTCTTCCATTCCTGCCCCACCACCCCAAATCTTTGCTGATAAGTCACTTGGCATGGCTGAGAATTGAAAAGGAGGGGGGTCCTCAGAGTCTGCAGAGCTCTGGCGCCACCTGGAGGCAGGCCAGGGGATTGTGCATGGGTGCTGCTGTCTGCCCACCATCGCGCAGCGCCCCCCTCCCCGGATCATTGGGTGTGGGGGGGTGTTCTGCTACTGTTCGGTGAGTGATAGGCGCAGGATCCGCTCGAACTCCTCCTCTTCCTGCCGCGAGCGCCGCTCGGCCTCCTCTTGCTCCTTTGCGGACAGCTCCATGGCCAGGCGGAGTTGCTCTGCGTAACTGGGCAGCGGGTGGCTGGGCCCCCTGCCCGCCGTGGGCACCGCGGGGGGCTGCTGTGGGGTTGCAGGGCGGGGTGGGGGCGTGTGCTGGGGCGTCCTGGAGGAGCAAAGGAAAGAGAGGCTGCTTAAGTCTGCAATTCAGTTAAATGATATTGGTCAAGGGGAGACTTAATTCTGCTGCCTGAATGGAATTACAGTGGTACCTTGGCTCCGGAACTCCATCCATTCTGGAAGTCCGTTTGACTTCCAAAACGTTCGCAAACCAAGGCGCGGCTTCTGATTGGCCCCGAAAACATTGCCAACAGCCCAAACGGACGTTCGGCTTCCAAAAAACGTCCACAAACCAGAACACTTACCATATTTTTTGCTCTATAAGACTCACTTTTTCCCTCCTAAAAAGTAAGGGGAAATGTGTGTGCGTCTTATGGAGCGAATGCAGGCTGCGCAGCTATCCCAGAATCCAGAACAGCAAGAGGGATTGCTGCTTTCACTGCGCAGCGATCCCTCTTGCTGTTCTGGCTTCTGAGATTCAGAATATTTTTTTTCTTGTTTTCCTCCTCCAAAAACTAGGTGCGTCTTGTGGTCTGGTGCATCTTATAGAGCGAAAAATACAGTAATTGCAGGTTTGTGATGTTTGGGAGCCGATTTGTTCAGGAGCCAAGCCGTTCAGAAACCAAGGTACCACTGTATAACATACACAGATTTTGGTTGATTTCACTTTGTGAGGATGCGGGAAGAGTCCTGTTGGAACAGGCCAAAGAGGGCCCCTCGAGTCCAGCATCCTGTACTCACAGAATCATGAGGGCTAGGAACTTGTCTCTTGAAAACAAAAACGAGCTTCTCCAAAAGCTGAATTCCATAGCTAGCGTTAAAGAGCAGAGCCTGCTGGATCAGGCCAAGCCAAAATATCCCCGCATTGCAAAGACTGGATGACCCTTCCTATTCTACAAATTCTATGATTCTGTAGTTCTGAAAAGCACCAATGGGCTCTTCTGATGCGAGAATGGACAGTTTTACTGTGTTTACTACACTGAATGCTGGATCCCACCCACCAACCAGTCGTGGACAAGAACATCTACCGTCAAGACAACGTTGAAAAATACAACCCTTCACATTGTTCCCTATTTCAACATATTACAATACAAAACCAGTAACCACTTAAAAAGGTTAATGCTTCTCCTCCACTATACAATTTTGCCAGTTCCATCTTCTGATGTTCTTAACGCTTATACCATAATAAAAGATGTTCTTCTTTTACGAATGAAGTGGACTCTGGCCCACAAAAGCTTGGGGCCCTAATAAAATGTGTCAAGCCTTTAAAGTAAAGCAAGGCTCTTTGTGGATGTTGACAAACAACTGGGAGTCAACAACTGGGAGACAAACGACAGTGGGAACGCCTCATGGTCCAATTAGGTCTCTGAATCAAAAACAAATCTTTTGCTAACTAGGAATGGACTTTTGCATCAGCTCAGTGTTGAAAACAAATCCCTGAGCTCAGAGGCACTCTGTTCTTAAAAGTTTTCCCCAGTGTATCTTTTGCAACTGGTTCTGGCTGGAGGGTTTGGGGGTTCTGTTAAAGAAACCCAAAGCAGATCTGACCAGGGTGAAGTTTGCCTGCCCCTGGTGTGGAGACCCCAGAAATGGAGAAGGGATGTTGTCAGAAGCATCCTGTGCTCACCTGTCGACTTTGCGCCCGTCTTGGGACATGGGGTGGGTGCCTGGCTTGCTGTTCGTCAGGGCTTCCCAAATGGTAACCTGCAGGGGACGAGAGGGGATGAGGTGGGGGGAGGCAGAAGACATTTGCTCCCCGATGCACCTGAAAGCTCGGACCCTCACTTTTCTGCCTGCTTTTGTACTGTAGTACTGCTTCCATTTTCAGCTGACCACAGTTTAGTGTTACATCCCAATCCGAACAAAGCATGGTTAGTTGTGGTGGTCATGTGGGATTGCTATGAGGAATTATGAAAAATGAAGCAAGCCATTGGGTCAGCGGTGAAAGCATCGCTTTGACTGGGTTTGAGTCATTGACACGATTTCTGATCCAATCCCACAAGCCTCTGCATCTCTGCCCCATTTTCCCTATGCCTGACAGCCACGTATAAAGCATTCTACACAGACCAGTTGCTCCACCAGGCATCCTGAGTACATAAAGAGGTAGCTTTGATGTAGCTTTTGTTAATCTTTAGGTAGATCTTAGGGCCAGGAACAGAGTTCACATGGAGGTGGTAAAATGCCTGTCTTTCCTTTTATGACCTCTGGGGTTTGCTAAATGCATTCCTCCTTAGTTCCTGTTTATTTAGCCTGAACATGTATGCATGCTCAAATAGGAAATAGTTCTTTGTAGTTAAGAGGCTTCCTCTGATCTGACTTTGTCCCCACCTGGGGATTTCTTGAAATGCTCAGAGGAAATCTGATTGGTTCTTACAAACGCTGTGTTAAAGTTCTTTTGTGAATAAAACAACCTGGGCCAGGGAGTGGGTATGCGCACTTTCTCCCAGGGTCTTACTGGTCAAGCCTCATGTCTATTCTATTAATCAGAGTCCAGTCCTTCCTTTGCCTTCAGAACGCAACAGCTAGTCTTAAGCGTACTTTGTTCAACTGTGGTTTGCCGAAACCACAGTTTCTGAAGCTGGCTCATTCCTTTTAAACTGTAAGATCAAGCACAGTTTAGGGTTCAGGCATGAAGGGACGTTGCAGACAGAAACAGACACACCGGAAGAAAAGAGGGAAGAGAGTGAGAGCCCAGAACCACTGCATGTCACAGCAAACCATAGTTGATTGTTGCAACCAAACCAGCCCTTGGGACTGTCTGCAGACCATACTTCTCACTGGCCTGTGTAATGATGCCTCCTTGCCTGGAAGCAACAATGCACATACGGATGAGAGCCATGTCTGGTGTGCTGCCACTGACAGGTTCTCACTAGGTTCCCCAGCCTTGATTTAGCAGATTACTCTCGCTCTCCCCTGAATGGCAGCACCTCCCCTACGCAAAGCTCTCCCCACCAGCCAGGCTCCTGGAGGTCCTTTGAGGTGCCAGAAGGGGAGGTCTCCCAGTGACTCTTCTGTATGCAGAATAACAGATCCCCCAAGCCCTACAGCTCTGGGCTTGGGGAACAGGGGAGGGATGGAGAGGCCCACCTGGTCATACTCGCTCCCAGCTTCTAGCAAACTCTGCTGGATGGCGAATTGGAGGAGGTCGTCGTCATCTTCTCCCCGCAGGGGCTCCGGATGGGTCCCAATGACGCTGTAGCCTCGCGGGGCCTCAAACAGAGACGGGTCCATCTCATAGCACCGGCAGGAGCCTGGGGGGGTGGAGAGGATCAAAGCCACAGCACAGCCCCTCTGCCAAAGAGGTCTCACTTCATCACGCCTTGCTCTGCTTACTCCCCACCCCTGGAAAATATACCTGCGCCCTCCCCATTGCTCTGCCGAATGGGGCCTCGGATTTCTGCCCTGAGGTTTCCTCTGGTTCCCTCCGCTATGGATCTGCTCTGTATTTTGGAAGGTGGTTTTCCTGTTTGCTGGAAACAGGTTTTGCAGGAGAGCTCCCAAGATCAAGGAGCAGATTCTTGCCTGTATTTGGAGACGGTCAGACGCCATCTTGAATCAAGATGGCGGGCTGCATCTTTCAAGACTGCAGTGGGGAACAGCCTTTACCAAAAGTGTCATGGGCTTTGAAGACACACAAACTCAGGACGCAAGGGAGAAACGTGCTAAGAGGAAGGCACGTTTGGCAAATCCACACCGTGATCAACTCCCACCCGGAAACCCATGTCCCCACTGTGGAAGGACGTGTGGATCAGGAATTGGCCTCCACAGTCACTTACAGACTCATTGTTAAAACCATTTTTATGGAAGACAATCTTACTCGGCTACGAGTGATTGCTGCTGAAGGCTGAAGTAGAAGAAGAAGGAGGAGAAGGTGGTTTTAACCACTTGTTTCCAAACTGCACTGATTATTATAATTTTGTTTCTGAAACTTCCAAAGCAATTTTGGGCACATGGCCCCTAAGTGGTGTTATGATTCCTTCTGAGTGCATTGGAGATTTTGTATCTTGCTTCATGCCCCCTCCATTCCCTTTAAAAGCCCCCCCCCCATTTACATATATTTCCCTTGTGCCTCATACAGCTGAGGGGACCCCCCTCCAAAGGCTCCCAGCTGTTTCTTCAAACAGCACATAGCTAATCTATGGAACTCACTGCCACAGGAGGCAGTGACGACCAACAACCAAGATGGGTTTATAAGAGGACTGGACAAATTTGTGGAGTAAGGAAGGGCTGTCGATGGCTGCCAGTCACAATGGCACTGCTCTGCCTACACAGACAGAGTCAGCGATGTTTCTAAATCCCAGTTGCTGGAAACCGCAGGAGGGGAGAGGGGGTCTTGTGTTCAAGTCCTGCTTGTGGGTTTAGCTTTGGTGCATCTGCTTGGCGACTGTGAGAAGAGGAGGCTGAACCAGATGGGACATGGGCCTGATCCAGCAGGTTCCCCTTATGCTCTTCCTCTGTCCCCCAACGTACCAAGAGAGCTGGAGCTGCTTATGCTGGAGCGATCACTGCCTGGCGATGGGGCGTCACTGCCGGGGCTGCCGGCCCCTCGGATCGAGACCACGGCTTCATCGCAGCCGTTGAGGTTTCCAAAGGTGATGCGGGCATTGAGGATGTGAAAAATGGGGATTTCTAGCCAGGTGGGGAGAGAATGGGAGAGATTAGGGGTTTTATGGAATGTTAGTCCTACTCAGAGTAGAGCCACCGATATGAATAGACATGACAACAACAACAACAAAAATTTTTATTTATACCCCGCCCTCCCTGGCCAGAGCCAAGCTCAGGGTGGCTAACACCAACAAAATCACAGTAAAAACATAATAGGGGGGAAAGAGGTGGGGGGGGGAGAAAAGAAAAGAAAAAAAAAACAATTTAAAATACAGGTTAAAATGCAATTTAAAATGCAGCCTCATTTTAAAGTAGCTGATAAATCAAGACCATAAGGGGAGGGAAACATAAGGGTCAGACCGAGTCCAAACCAAAGGCCAGGCGGAACAGCTGTGTCTTGCAGGCCCTGTGGAAAGATGTCAAGTCCCGCAGGACCCTGGTCTCTTGTGACAGAGCGTTCCACCAAGTCGGGGCCAGTACTGAAAAAGCCCTGGCCCTAGTTGAAACCAATCTAACCTCCTTGAGGCTCGGGACCTCCAAGGCGTTGTTATTTGTGGACCTTAAGGTCCTATCTGGGTTGGCATCCATCTGTCTCTGAAGACAATGGAGTGCGCCTCCAGTGGGGCAGATGACAGGTTTGTGAATAGGAATTAGTGGGGGCGTGTTGCAGGTGGGAAAGAATAAGAAAAGCCCTGCATGTTGGGTGGGACATCTCCAATCCCTATATTGATGAGAAAACCTCTGCGTAAATGCAGCCGAGGACAGAGGGGATGACCTCTCTGCAATTCAGGCCACGAATGTGAACACACCCAGTGTTGTCTACGGCCCCTGCCTGCCCAGAATTAGCCGTGATTCCTGCACTGCTGGGGGTTGGGCTAGATGACCCTGGACCCCTTCCAACTCCATGATTTCTGGGCTCTCTTGCCTGGAGTGAAAGGAGCATTTTGTAAAGTCGTGGAGTTGCAAGGGACCTCGAGGGTCACGTAGCTCAACCCGCTGCAATGCCCAAGAGTGAAGGACAAGGCATAGCTGTCAAGCGTCTCTTATTTGGCGGGACAGTCCCTTATCCCAGCACCATGTCCCGCTGCTGTCCCTTATTGATGATGTCCCTTAAATAAGGTACTGAAGGGAATGGGGCCCTTTCTATGTCCAGCTGTCCTTTGTCAACAACAAATTGTTGCTGTTTTTTTGTGTTGAATATATGCTATATGGTAATTTATGGACCTAATAGGTATCCATTTGCTCGCAACAAAATATGTATTTTATCAAAGTAATTGTTGATCCCTTATTTTGGCTGCTGATCCCTTATTTTTGAGGCTGCTGGTCCCTTATTTTCAAATCTATAAGTTGACAGCTATGGGACAAGGACCAACCAGCCTAGCTCTGCCCGGGTTGGGGGGGTGTGTCTCTCCTCACCGATTTTCACAGGGAAGCCCGGGGGCAGACGCAGAGTGATGAAGTCCCGCAGCTTGGCAAAGAGGGCGTTGCTGACGGCCATCAGGTCAATGATGGGGGCCACCTGCTCAGCCAGCGAGAGAGGGTGGTCTTCGCAGAGCCACAACTTCGCCTTGAACCTGACGGAGGGAGACAGAGAAGCCCGGGGGGGAGAGAGAGACTGTGAGCCCTGGGCTGTCCTTCACCCCCCACCCCACCCAAAGGAGGATCTCCCTCCCTCCCTCCCTCCCTGCCAGCCAGCCAGCCTCACTTCTGCGTCTTGGTGGTGAGTTCAATGGGGCGCCCCATATCCCGGCTGCCCAGCTCGAAAGTGGGGTTGAAGTATTCCTCCGGCGTGATGGCAGTGGGGTTGGCGTGGCTCAAAGTTTGCGTGATGAGAGCCTGCGGGGAGAGAGAATGGAACTGGAATTGAAATACTTTATCGTCACGTGTACAACTTGTATACAGTGAGATTACACAAGCACCCCCCACTCAGGTCTCTTAGTCTTTTTTTTTTTAATGCTTTTTATTAAGTTTTCTTTAACACAAACAAAACAAAATAAATACACTAATGTTCTACAGCCTTATGTACACTTATTTTCTCAACGCTCTATCGAGCACGGACTTCCCTCCCTCCCTTCAGAGGTTTTCATATTAATCTTTCCTTTTTTCACATATTCTTAACATCATCCTATTCATGTCGTAGGATTTATTTTAATCCTACTACAGTCTTTAAACTTTTACAATTATTACGTATATAATCTACAAATTTACTCCATTCACTTCTGAACTCTGTTTCCTCTTGGTTATGGATTCTGTGGGTCAGTTTTGCTAATTCCACATATTCAACCATTTTTGTCAGCTCTCTTAGTCTTAATTCCCCTCGTTTACTGACGCACACCCACCAAACCCGAAAGTCAGTTGCCCTGTTGTTATCTTTTCATTCAGCAGCCTAACAGTGGATAGAAGCTGTTCTTTACCCTGTTGGTGCGACTAATCAGGCTTCTATATCTTCTGCCTGAGGGCAGGAGATCAAGAAAGTGCCGGCCAGGGTGTGAATCATCCCTGAGAATTTCCCTCACTCTCCTGAGGCAACGTTTTTCCGCTATTTCATCCAGCGGATTCATGGGACAGCCCATAATATCTTGTGCTGTATTCACCACCCTTTGTAAAGGTAAAGGAACCCCTGACCATTAGGTCCAGTCGTGGCCGACTCTGGGGTTGCGGCGCTCATCTCGCTTTATTGGCCGAGGGAGCCTGCGTACAGCTTCCGGGTCATGTGGCCAGCAGGACTAAGCCGCTTCTGGTGAACCAGAGCAGCGCACGGAAACGCCGTTTACCTTCCCGCCGGAGTGGTACCTATTTATCTACTTGCACTTTGACGTGCTTTTGAACTGCTAGGTTGGCAGGAGCAGGGAGCTCACCCCTTTGTGGGGATTCGAACTGCCAACCCTCTGATCAGCAAGTCCTAGGCTCTGTGGTTTAACGCACAGCGCCACCCGCATCCTAAACAATCCCAGACAGCCGAGCTCTGCTTAAAACCCCTGATGGAGGAGAGTCCGTTCTGCTGCTGAATGGCTTCTACCATCAGAAAGTTCTCCCTAATGTTGGAATTTCCTTTCCTGAAACTTGAATCCATTGCTTCGAGTCCTACCCTCCATAGCAGGAGAAAACAAGCTTGCTCCATCTTCCAAGTGACAGTCCTTGAGATATTCGAAGATGGCTATGCTATCTCCTCTCAGTCTCCTCTTTTCCAGGCTAAACATACCCAGCTCCTTCAACCGTTCCTCATCAGGCTTGGTTTCCAGACCCTTCATCATTTAGGTCGCCCTCTCTACGCATGTTCCACCTTATCAATATCCTCCTTAAACTCTAGTGGAGGACTTTGGGTGGATGTCGGCACTCCAGAGACTTGGGGGGGGGGGCTGTTTGGGAAACCAAGGCAAGGTTGGAGAGAGGGTATCCTAAGAAGTGGGTCTTTGTTGCTTCGCCAAGCCTTAGTTTCTGTTTGAGATCCCTTCTATCCCACCGTACGAGGGGGACAGCGAGTCAGTGAAGGCATTGTGGTTAGAGTGTCGGACTGGGATCCCAGGGAGAGGAGACTAGGGTTCGAATCTTCCCACTTGGCCATGAAGCTCTCACTGGGTGACTTCAGGCCAGTCAATCCCTCTCAGCCTAATCTACCTCGCAGGGCTGTTCTGGGGATTAAATGAGGAGGTGTGGAGAATGAATGAATGGAACCACCATCAGCAATAAAACCTGAAAAAACGGACAGGGGCCTTTTTCAGCCTTAGGGCCACACTGCCTTTCAGACAAGCTTCTGGGGGCCACATGCCAGAGGTTGGTGGAGCTGGTGGCAAAAGGGGGTGGGATGAGAAATGCAAATTTTACCTTCATGCACTAGGCTGGTTTCTACACAAACACACACCCTCTCTATCCTGGAGCTGTTAGCAGAGCTCAAGGACACCTTTCCAGGATGGGGCAAAGCAAGGGGCAGTGAGGGGCGTGGCTTGGGCAGGGGGTGTGGCCTGGGAGAGTCCCATGGGCCAAGCAAAGAAGCCTGGAGATCCACATCTGGCCCTTGGTCTGAAGATCTCCAGCTGTGCTGCAAAACATTATTACAGTGGTACCTTGGTTTACGAACTTAATCCGTTCCGGAAGTCCATTCTTAAACCAAAGCTTAAACCAAGGCGTGCTTTCCCACAGCAGCGCGGGACTCAATTTACAAATGGAACACACTCAACAGGAAGCTGAACATGTTCTGCTTTCAAGGCAAAGTTCACAAACCAAAACACCTACTTCCGGGTTTGCAGCGTTCTTAATCCAAGTTGTTCGTAAACTAAGCTGTTCTTAAACCAAGGTACCACTGTACAACAAAGGTAAAAGGTAAAGGTACCCCTGCCCGTACGGGCCAGTCTTGACAGACTTAGGGTTGTGCGCCCATCTCACTCAAGAGGCCGGGGCCAGCGCTGTCCGGAGACACTTCCGGGTCACGTAGCCAGCGTGACATCGCTGCTCTGGCGAGCCAGAGCCGCACACGGAAACGCCGTTTACCTTCCCGCTAGTAAGCGGTCCCTATTTATCTACTTGCACCCGGGGGTGCTTTCGAACTGCTAGGTTGGCAGGCGCTGGGACTGAGCAACGGGAGCGCACCCCGCCGCGGGGATTCGTACCGCCGACCTTTCGATCGGCAAGCCCTAGGCGCTGAGGCTTTAACCCACAGTGCCACCCACGTCCCCGCCACTGTACAACAAAAGGAGCCTTCAAATAGCCTCTGGGGTGCGGTGTCCCCTATACCTGCAGCCCCCACTTATTACTCACCCCATTGTTGGGGCCCACGTGTTGTTCGGCAATGCCCAGGAAGGACTGGAGAGGGGTTTTCCCACCTGTAAAAGACAAACACACCAGTAGATATTTTAATATTTTAATATTGTATTTTAATTTTGTTTTTAAGTTGTAATCATTCAACTTGTTTTTATTATTGCTTGTAAGCCACTCTGAGCCCCGCCTTGGGTGGGGAGGGTGGGGTATAAATAAAAAAAATATTATTAGAGCATTTTCCCGGGCTGGGAACCTGTGGCTTTCTCAATGCTCTCGGTCGTCAACCCTCATCCCATCTCTGAGACTCTGGGAACGGGCCGCAGCTCAGCGGTAGAGCATCTACACATAGGAAGATGCTGAGGCTGAGTTGGTCTCATCAAGCCCAGTGCTGCCTGCACTGACTGGCAGCAGCGGCTCGCCAGGTTTCCCAGCGAGGGGTTTTGTCCTACCTGAAGATGCCTTTGGAGACTCAACCTGGGACTTGCCACTGAGCTACGGCCCTTGATTTTAACTGGACTGGCAATTGGTTAAAACGCGGGTGGTTCGTCCACCGCAAATCCACTGGATCACCCTCAGCTTAGGCTCTAGACAGAGGCAGTGCGGCTCTTGGGTATCAGGATTCTGCCTGCCTTGGAAGACCCCCGCAAGGAGAGGTCAAAAGGCTTACCTTTGGTTTTTCCTTTGTGCTGCTCCGAGAGATGCTCAGTCCGCGTCCGAGTGATGAGCTCTACATTGGAAGCCCCATAAACCTGAAGAGGGAGGCAGGGGAAATGCCAAAGGTTGCTGCCGGTGGCTCTGGGAAAGCGCAACTTCCCTTGGCTCCCCAACATTCCCTGCAGCAGCTTCAAGCTCCTCGTCTCCAGCAATAAAGCTCTCTGCTTCCATCGCCCTGACTGTACGGTCTTTTGCTTACTCTCTCTACTCAAAGACCCTTCTCCTGAGAAGATACTCGCCCGGACCAGTCCTCACCTTGGCCTCGTACCCGTTCACCACCTCCGTCTTCTCACTCCTCCAGCCCAAAATACCCGTCTTGTTCCTGGAAGAGAGAGGTGAAACAACAGCAGAGGTGGAGCTTAGCTCTCTCTCCCGGCCATGGAATAAATCGCCACTCAGCTCCGTGGGTCTAGTTCAAAGA
Source organism: Podarcis siculus (assembly GCA_034642415.1). Lineage (NCBI taxonomy): Eukaryota > Metazoa > Chordata > Lepidosauria > Squamata > Lacertidae > Podarcis > Podarcis siculus. Next base: position 1,879,158 of record JAXCMG010000018.1, on the reverse strand, counting down.
GGAAGATGGGGAGAGGCCAAGTGAAGCCCAGTCTTGGGTGCAATTTGGATGCCAAGAGCAGCCGCTCCTCTTCCAGGAGAAAAAAGACAGTTGCGGAACCGAGAAATTACACAAAACAAATGAAATACCATGAAAATCCCTGAAACGAGAAGTTTCAAAAAGTTTAATTTAGAAAAACCTAGAATTGTACAAAACGAGGTTTGTAGCCGGCATCAAGTTAAGGCTTTGTACAATTCTAGGTTTTTCTAAATTTTTTCTTAAGTTTTTAAATTTTTATTATTTAGTTTATTTCTATAAGATAATATTTCTAGTTGATTACTTCTCATTTCAGGGATTTTCGCAGTATTTCATTTGTTTTGTGTAGTAGCTCGTCTTCCGGGGGCAGAAGAACAGGCATCCACTGTGGAAGCAATCAGCTGGAGGAGACGTTGGTTGGAGACGCCTACAAGAGGGGTTCTCACAACTCAACCCAACCCTGCATTTTCAAAATGAGGGCCACATGTTCTCCTGGGCAGCCTCTCAGGGGCCAGATCCCAGAGGCAAAAGAGGCGGAGCAATGCTTGAAAGTTCTCCCTTTGTCTAGTAGTAGTAGTAGTAATAATAATAATAATAATAATAATAATAATAATTTATTTATACCCCACCTATCTGGCTGGGTCTCCCCAGCCACTCTGGGCAGCTTCCAACAAAGATTAAAAATACATTAAAATGTCACACATTAAAAACTCCCCTGAACAGGGCTGCCTTCAGACGTCTTCATATATATATAATTTTTATTAAGTTTCCCATTTTAGCAATCCAATCAAATCACATTAAATGTTCCAAATTATACAAATACATATCAAATAGTCCAAATATCTGCCTAAATTATATTTTTTTTGTTGGGACTTCCCATGCTTCAAGTTCGGGGGGGCTCTGATCATCTCATAGCTCTGCTGCCTTGAATAGTCTTTCCAATAGTTCCTTTAAATCTTCCTGTTGTTAACCTTCCTTGCCTTCAGATGTCTTCTAAATGTCAAGTAGTTGTTTATCTCTTTGGCATCAGATGGGAGGGCGTTCCACAGGGCGGGTGCCACTACCGAGAAGGCCCTCTGCCTGGTTCCCTGTAACTTGGCTTCTGGAAGGGAGGGAACTGCCAGAAGGCCCTCGGAGCTGGACCTCAGTGTCCGGGCAGAACGATGGGGGTGGAGAGCATCATAGAGTAGTAGGAGAGTAGTAGGAGAGCTTCTACTCTCTCTGTCATGCACTGGCTGGAAGCAGAGGAATGGTGGGAGGTATCAGCCGGGGAACCCCCCAAGGGGAGAAGGCTCAGGGCCAGGGGAGGGGTGGTGGGACAACAATGACTGGTCAGAGGCAGAAGAGGGAGAAGACTGGGAAGAGGAGGTGTCAGAAGCTGAAGAGGCAACAGGGTTTGGTGAGCAGGAAGAGGCTGGGACAGAGAGCAGTGCAGAATCAGAGGCAGAAGCAGAGGCTGGAGAGGAGGGAGGGCGGGTAAAGAGGCAGAGATGAAGCAGGCTGCTGAAGAAGCCAGGGACCAGCTCGTCTCCCCCTAGTTACCCAGAACCAGTAGAGGTATGAAGAGGGCATAGCAAAGACAGGCAAGATGAAGGAGCCTCAGACTGCTTGGAAAAGACCTGGGGGAAGAGGAGATTTAGGGAGCTGTGGGAAGGTGAGGCCTCGCAACTGCCTCCTTGGGGCAAGTGCTGCTGGGAAGAGTTGCTGTGACCACTAGGCCTGCACTGTTTTGTTTCCTTGACTAAATAGTCAACTTCACCGACACCTTGTGAGTTGTGGCTGACCTGCTCCCGGCACCGACCTTGACACTGACACATGCCCCTCTCTCCTCCTTCCAGCCCCGCAAAGAGGAATGATCAGGCGAAAACACTCAAGGAGAGGGTGAAGGAGGGGTGACAAGGGGCCAGGAAAGGGGTGTGGCTCAGGAGAGGGCGTGGCCTGGGGAAGAGTCCTGGAGGGCTACATTTGGCCCGCAGGGCAGAGGCTTCCCTCCCTGCTGCTCCAGAGGATGCAATCCTGGCTCACCTCTCAAAGGCAATGTTGCGCGTGTCCAACTGTGTGGCGACCACGGGGGCCAGGAGGCGGCCCATTACCTGCTCCTCCGTGGGCTGCACCATGGCCAGGAGTCCCTCCCGGTCGTGGGCGGCCAGCGCCAGCGTTTCAGTGTAGACCACTTGCCGGTCGTGGTCAATCTCCATCACGACGGCGCTGCTGTCTGCGGGGCAGAGGAAGAGAGAGAAATGACCGGTGCCCTCCTGAGAGGGATGTATCCTGACAATCTGGCTTGGCCAAGGGGAAACCAGTGGAGTGTGTGGTCCCTTAGGGAAAATACGGCACTGTCCCACTATCCTCGGTCTGATCTCAGCCACCCCACACCCAGCTACCTTCTTGCTGCCTGCCGGTCTCTGGGGCTGCCAGCTTCCTTCAGTCCCAGTGAGAACTCAGCAGGGAGGAGGAAGACGGGGACAAAACAGGAGTAAGTTGGCTCTGGCGCCACCTGCTGTCAGGCTCCCTGCCTTCTGCCCCATCTGCACCCAAAGGGCAGCAGCCACCATGGGGCACAACCCAACCCCCAAATTATTTATTTGATAATGTATATACCCCTCAGTATCAAACAACAAAAGACCCCACACAAATTGTAGCAGTTGCAGAAGCAAAGCTGCCAGATGCACCAATACAACTTCAGGAACAAGCTTTTCTTCACCCTTCAGCCTAGCCTACCTCACAGGGTTGTTGTGGAGGCGACAGGCAGGTGTCTGCTGCCTCAAGGCTCTTAGAGCAGGTTAGAAATACAGAACAGCTGTACAGTCAACACATACTTTATATAACTCATCACGATATAATTGTGCCCTGTTTCACCACCATGCACTCCCGTGGTCCCCCCAAAGCACTGACTTTCCACAACGGGAAAGCGTGGCCCCTGAATCTCCCTCCTTCCTCAAGTTCCCTTCCCTACGGGGTCCCGGGACGCGAAGCGGCTCAGCCGAGCTCCCAACAACCTTGTCCTCGGAAGATGAAGCTGCGGCTGCCACGCTGCCACGTCATGTGGTCGAAGCCCAGGAGCGTCGTGTCCACACGGAGGTTCTGTCCACACTTCCAGACCTTGTACGTGTCGCTGGGGCAGATTTTGGAGACCAGGGGGACTGCCGAGGGGAGGGGAAGAGAGGCAGCATTATGGGTTGGTGCTTCTACGTCGTCCCCTAATTTACCCTGCCTGGTTTTAACTTTTCTGTTTGGTTTTGGCTGCATGGCTTTAGGTATTTTTGCTGATTTTTAATGGAACAGTGGTCTATATAAATAAAGATCTCGCCCGCTGGGGCAAAGCGGGTCCCCATCCATGACTTAGAGCTCCCCCTAAAAGCCTGGCTTGGAAACCCCAAAGTGGGGGGGAAAGGACTCTGTGCATGTTCAGAGGTGCTCTTGAATTTTCCCAAGGATGCACAGAAGGCGCTGAGGGTGGAAGATAAACCCCGGCTTATGTTGAAGTCCTGATTTCACTTTTAATGGGGAAAAAGGCAGGATGGGGGGTGGGGGCATGTTGCTTTCAATGATGGGAGGGGGAGCCCACAACCCTATCCCCAAATGAACCCAAAGTAGTTATTATTAATGCTGTTACATTTATTATTATTAATCCTACGGTTACTTTTTTTATTATTCTGCATGCAAACATACCCCAGCTCGTAAATTCCCATTTCATCTCCACGTAGAAATCTTGAGCCTGGTGTAAGGAGAGAAGAGGTCAAAGGTCAAGGGCTACAGAGGTCAAAGGGACGCCGGATGCCTGGGTTCACTCTAGGCATCCTAGCCCAATCTTCTAGGTTTGAGGCTTGAAAAACTGGCCTCTAGCCCAACTCTCTCTGTGTGTGTGATTCATTCATTTAAATGTATAACCAGCGTTGCCAACTCTTTTACCACCCCTGACTCCTCTGCCTTTAACAACAGCTCAAACCCCCAGGAATTAACAGACAGGAACATTTACACCTGTGTTGGACTTCAGCTCCCATCACAACCCTGTTTTGGACCACTCTGGCTGGCACTGATGGGAGTTGTAGTCCAATAGAGGAAGAGAGGAGAAACAGAGGCAGTGGAGGGGATGCATTTACTTCCGACAAAAGGCTATGGGTCCCTGCGCTGAGCGGGTTACAATCTAGAAAACCACCGGCAGCAGAGACAACCAGGAGAGTGTATTTCTTCTTCCTTAGGGATGACGATGGCGACGAATTCCAGGAAGCCCCCCTGCCTACCTTGCGCAGCCTCTCAAGCAGGAGGGGGATGCCGGCCAGGCGCTTGATGGCCCGCTGGTAGTCACGGTAACGCAGCACCAACTGGACGAGCTCCAGATCCCGGGTGCTCACTGCCTCCTGCAAGACTGTGGAGGGAAGAGAAAAGGAGAGTCAGGGGCTGGGGGGGGGGGGGGAGTGGCATAAAATTCTTCCCATGGTTTAGTTGCAATCTCATCTCTTGCAACTTGAAACCATGGGTTCGGGTCCTTTCCTCCAGAAAACAAGCTTTTCCCCTCTTCTATTTGAAGATGGCCATCCTATCTCCTTTCAGTTTCTTCTTTTCCCAGCTCCTTCAACCGTTCTTCAGAAGGCTTAGCTTCCAGACCCTTGATCACCTGGTTTGCCCTCCTCTGCCCACCTTCCACCTTGGCGATATCCTTCTTAAACTGAGGTGCCCAGAACTGGAGACAGATGGGGTCTGACCAATATATATGAAGAATTTATCCCTGCAAATGGAAGATGACACTTCACACATCTTACGAGGCGCCTGACAGCTGACATCATAATAAATCCATTCGCCTTTGCTGGGGGGGGGGGCTCAGGTCCGGGATCCAATGTGGCCCTCCACCCGTGTCTGTCTGGCCCTTGCAAACTTTCACTTGCAAACTTTGCCCTTGCAAACTCCACCCCTCCTCGATTGCTTTTTGCCTGCCTGGAACAGGTCCTTGAATGATGGACCATTCCTCCATTCCCTTCCCGGATGGAGAGGTGAGGGCGGGTCTATGAAGAAAACTCCAACTTTCCCTGTACAGTAAAGGTAGCATTTACCTTTGTTGCCCCACCCACTTTTGCCCCAGGCCCCGCCCACTGATGTGGGAATTCCTGATGAAAGGAATTTCCTTGCTGTCCTTAAATGTATTCAACTCCTCCCCCTGCAGTAAAAGAGTCATCCTGCCATCAGAGTGTCAGACTCAGACCTGGGTTCAAATCCCCCCACTCAGCCATGAAACTCACTGCCTGTGACCTTGGGGGCTCGTCATTGCCCCTCAGCCTGGCCTACCTCACAGGGTTGTTGTGAGGATTAAATGAGGAGGGGGAGACTGGTGTGTGTCGCCTTGAACTCCTTGGAGGCTATTGTGATGATTATGATATTAAAAAGAGTTAAGATAAGGTGCAGCAAAGGAGAGATAAGTAAAACACCACGGAAAATGGGCTGGGAAATAAAAAAAAATAGAAAAGAAATATCTTTTTTAAATGCATTGGAATTTTATGTGTCTGTTTTGGAAATTTAATAAAAATATTATTATTATTATTATTTTTTAAAGAATTCCTTCAATGACAAACCTAGACAGCATCTTAAAAAGCAGAGACATCACCTTGCCGACAAAGGTCCGTATAGTTAAAGCCATGGTTTTCCCAGTAGTGATACATGGAAGTGAGAGTTGGACCATAAAGAAGGCTGATTGCCGAAGAATTGATGCTTTTGAATTCTGGTGCTGGAGGAGACTCTTGAGAGTCCCATGGACTGCAAGAAGATCAAACCTCTCCATTCTGAAGGAAATCAGCCCCGAGTGCTCACTGGAAGGACAGATCCTGAAGCTGAGGCTCCAATACTTTGGCCACCTCATGAGAAGAGAAGTCTCCCTGGAAAAGACCCTGATGTTGGGAAAGATGGAGGGCACAAGGAAAAGGGGACGACAGAGGACGAGATGGTGGGACAGTGTTCTCGAAGCTACTAGCATGAGTTTGACCAAACTGCGGGAGGCAGTGGAAGACAGGAGTGCCCGGCATGCTCTGGTCCAGGGGGTCACAAAGAGTCGGACACCACTAAACGACTAAATAGCAACAACAAAATTCCTTGGAGGAAACAGTAAATAAATAAAGTAGACCACAAAGCAAAAAACTGAAAAGTGAAACTGGTCAGAAGTGAAACCAACAAACCCATTGTTTAAAACAGAGAAACTGAGAATTAAAAACAGGTCGCACGTCAGCTATGGTTGAACTGGGCCGTCCAACAAGAGCAAAATCTGGTTTGAAGAAATCTGGCTCGGCCTGCTTGTTTCAAGGCTTGTCGTTTTGCAGAGAAGCGCAACTCCATCCAAGTGCGTTAATTTCATAATTGGCTCGGCATCTGGGAAGCCGAGCTGGAAGTGATTATAGGAGGCAAAATCTCTGGAAGGACATGCACCATTTACGCCCAGGACACCTCGGCGGTTTCGATGTTTCATATGGCAAATTCCCTAAATAATTTTTCAAAGCAGTTAAGGAACACTCCCACCCACATCAAGAAAACCACAGAATCGCGAGAGGTTGAAAGAAAACAAAGCCACGTAATAAATTTGTAAAAGCGACAAATCAAATATTTATTGCCGTAGGGCGGTAAAGAGATCAAAGCTTTCACCCGTCTAAAAGGCAAAGGCATTTTAATTAGGGCAGTAAATGGGCGCTGGTAGAGGAAGGCAGTGGCGCCGTCCCAGGCAAATTTACTCGGAAGTAAGCCCTGCTGCGTTCTATGGGACTTACTCCCAGCTAACTGCGTACGTCGAGGGGTGGGGAACTATTTTCTGCTCAAGGGCCGCACTCGCTTCTGGACAGCTTTTTGGGGGCCACACGACCACAGTGGGCAGGGCCAGAGGATCCAAGAGTGGGTGGGGCAACACATGCAAATTTTACCTTTATACAGGAGCCTGGCTTCTACACCTGCACACTCCTCTCTGTCCTCCATCCAGGCAAGGCAAGAGGCATGGACAGAGTTCAGGGAGCCATTTCCAGGTGGGCAAAAGCACTCCCAGAAGAGGTAAAGTAGAGCCAGTGAGAGGCGTGGTCTGGGGAGAGTCCCAAGGGCCAGACAGAGTCTGTGAGGGCCACATTTACACACACACATCAAGCCCTCTGGTGCATGGGATTTCAATCTAAGTCTCTAGTCCAAAGCGCACTTACCATGGAGCCAGCGTGGCCTAGTGGTTAGCATGTCAGACTAGGACCTGGGAGAGGCCAGAGTTCAAATCCCGCACTCAGCCACGAAGCTCACTGCCTCTCAGCCTCTAACCTACTTCACAGGGATGTTGTGGGGGAAGAACCACGTAAACCACCTTGAGTTTCTTAGGAGAAGGTGGGAAACTTCAGCCGGTACAAAATTCAAAGGCCAGATTGCTCACGAAAACAAGATGGTTTGAGCACATAACGCTAATCCTGGACCGACTGCACTGGCTGCCGATTAATTTCCAGACCCAGTTCAAAGTGCTGGTGCTGACCTATAAAGCCTTACATGGATCAGGACCTCAATACCTCCAGGACCACCTCTCCCCTTACAAACAGACCATGCGCTTGGCATCTGAGGCCCGGAGAAGCTCAGAGGGTAGCAACATGAGACCTTGGCCTTTTCTGTGGTGGCTCCCCAATTGTGGGATGCTCTCCCCAGAGAGGCTCGCCTGGCGCCATCATTACATATCTTGGTGCAAGGCAGAAACATTCCTCTTGACCCAGGCCTATGGCCATTAAATAATCTTATGGCCTGTCAAATGTAGGAAGCAGTGGCGTAGCGTGGGGGGTGCAAGGGGGGCCGGCCGCACCGGGCACAACTTCTGGGGGGGCGCGCTCGCTGCCTCCGGAGTCGCCCAGAGCCCCATGGCAGCGGCTCTCAGCGCTCGCTGCGGAAGGCGCGCCAGGCAGCCCCTCCTCACCGACGGGCAGCGTTCGCCTGCGGGGCTCGGCCAGCGTGCAGGGCTGGCCGCATGGAGTTGCCGGGGAGCCGCCGCCGCCTGCCATGCCGCCCTGGCTGCTTCAGCCGCGTCCGACAGCCGGCTCGAGGCTCCTTCCGGCCGGGTCTCCCGATGGGGTGCTGCGGGCGGAGGCTTCGGCACCAAGCGCCACGCCGCCCACCCGCCCCGACGGGGCCCACCCACCCGCGCCGGAGGCTGGCCAACCCACTGGCCCCAGAGGCGCCCCCTCCCCGCGCCAGAAAGAAGCCGCGTTGGGGCTAGCCGGGCCGGGGAGGGAGACCGAGAAGGCTGCGCCGCGACGCCCAAAGACGCGCGTCTTGGCGCAAAGGGGCCCGCGGCACCCAGACGCGGAAGGGACCCTCTCCCCCTGACCCGCCACTGAACTGCAATTCCCAGCTCCCTTGGCAAATCCCAGTGCCCAATCCCCATGCTTTATTTGAGGCAGGGGTCCTTTAATTGCAAAAACAACACCACGGAGGGCAGTAGTCACCACGAAGTTTGCCCCAGAGTAGAGCCGTCAGTATTAATGACCATGGTTAGGGGTTAGGGGGCGCAAATTACTTGCCTTGCCCCGGGTGCTGACTACCCACGCTACGCCGCTGGTAGGAAGGACTGCTATTGTGATTATTTTATTATTATGCTCTGTGTTATGTATTTATTATTGTGCTGCATAAATTATGCTCTTAATATTGTACATCGCCTTGGGATAATTGGATAAAGGATGATATATTGAAATGATAATAAAGATGATGAGGCAATAAATAGATAAATAGCAAGATATCAGGGAGGCTCCTTTGGACACTGTGGGGCTTACTTCTGAGTAAGCGTATGCACAACTGGGGCTTGTGCACTGATCCAGCCAAACTAGAGCACTGTATCAATGGGAAAGACTAAAGCATGAGCATTGCAATCTGGGGGGGTGGTACTTGATTTTGGCCGGATCGGGCCCACCCCTTTCCTGTCCCCTCCCCTGGCCTGCTGCTGCCAGCCAGTGCAGATCAGGCTGGCCCCAACAAACTGGCAGCCTGCCCCTGCCCCCACAACGCTGATTTCAACTCCCAGGCGGAAGAGGTGAGACTCACCTGTCCAGCCGCTGCGGTTCTCCTTGCCCACGTCCGCCCCATGGCGCAGGAGGACTCGGGCGCACTCTAGGTGCCCCAGGGTGGTAGCTAGGTGCAAGGGGGTGCGCCCTCGGGGGTCCAGCTGTTCGATATCCACCTGCTGGGAGAAAGGAAGGATGAGGTCAGCATCCTTGGGGCAGAGAGGACCCTTCAGTTTTTCTCGGTTCTTCTCTGCCTCGGTGCCCCGTGGAATCGACAGCTTGCAAAAAATAACACCTTTCTGGACAGACGCACTGAATATTGCACAAGCATGTTGTCGGCTACTCCCGCACAATTTAGAGGAACTAGGCAAGAATGTCCACTTTCACGCTTGCTTTTCAATATTTGCGTGGAAACCTTGGTTTGCGCTATGAGACAACAGAGGGAGATTGACAGAGCAGTACATGATTCAGTTGGATATAAACTGCTTTTTTTTACAGATGATATTCTTCTGTTTATTCCTCATATTACTATTCCCACGTTGATGCAAATGACAGATGCCTTTACTAAAGTATCAGGATATTCTATTACGTAACTGGTCCAGGGTGGAAGGAGAGCTAATTGATGCCAATCTGGTGAAAATTTGTTCATCCATCCATTTAAGGAGTATCAGTTCTGCATTTTTTCTGAATCCATTTAGGTATGACCTTGCCGACAAAGGTCCGTATAGTTAAAGCTATGGTTTTCCCAGTCGTGATTTATGGAAGTGAGAGCTGGACCATAAAGGCGGCTGATCGCCGAAGAATTGATGCTTTTGAATTCTGGTGCTGGAGGAGACTCTTGAGAGTCCCATGGACTGCAAGAAGATCCAACCTCTCCATTCTGAAGGAAATCAGCCCTGAGTGCTCACTGGAAGGACAGATCCTGAAGCTGAGGCTCCAATACTTTGGCCACTTCATGAGAAGAGAAGACTCCCTGGAAAAGACCCTGATGTTGGGAAAGATGGAGGGCACAAGGAGGAGGGGACGACAGAGGACGAGATGGTGGGACAGTGTTCTCGAAGCTACAAACATGAGTCTGACCAAACTGCGGGAGGCAGTGGAAGACAGGAGTGCCTGGCGCGCTCTGGTCCAGGGGGTCATGAAGAGTCGGACACGACTAAACGACTAAACAACAACAATACCAAAAGATAGAATTCTGTTGGTATAGCTCTGCAATATAAATAAAATATAGAGAGAGGTTTCTTCCGATAGTGATAGATGAGAGTCATTAAACCATACCCTTTGGCAATTTTTTTTGTTTCAAAAATGTCTATGGGGTTCCTCAACTCAGATAATATATTTACAGAAAATGCAATTACAACTTAATTAAGGAGGGTTTGGTATTCCAAATATAGAGCTATATCATCATGCTTACTTATTGCCAAGTGTTAAATACTGGAAGCCTACAACTGGCGTCAATTTTCTGATCTGGGCAACTTTGAAATGCACATATATAATAACACCTTTAGTTTGATGGACAGTATTAGGATCAAAACACGTTAGAACGCATGAATCTCTGGAAACAATTATGCCAGTTAGAAAGTTGTGGAATGCAATGTAGTAAAAATAGATTTGACACCTTTTCCCATGCTAAAATTGACTTTGTGGGGAAACCCAGCTTTAAAAATTGGGGGAAAGATGGTGATATGGAAAAATCGGATGGAAGGCATATTGACTTTGGATCAACTGATAGATGATGAAATTTTAACATACATTGTCTTAAGAGATAAATCATCTATTGGCTGTAACCCAACAGCTTGTTTGCATATGCTAACTACCTTGTTTGGACCAGCAGAACTTACACCTGAGATAACGGAAATATGTCTTCTTAAATGCCTGCATAAGCCTAGCGAAATACAAGCTTTCAGAATCTCTAGTGGCAGAGGGTTCCACAGGACTAGGCTAATGGCAGCAAAGGCTCAGTTTCTTGATGCTGTCAAAAGAACTTGCCAACTTGGGGAATGACTTACAATGTTCCTGAGTGTGATCTCAGTGATATCACTGAGGTTCACAAGGTACCTTGAACCTAAGTTGCTCAGGGATTAGTAAATTAATACAAAGACCTTGACCCTGGCTTGGTAGTAGATGGACAACAGCCAATGGTGCGAGGCTCCTGAGAGCCAAGCTGCCTCTCTCAGGGTTTGAATCCTGCCAGGGCAGGTGTCGGATACGGTTCCCTCGAGGGGGGATCTGCAAAGAGGCGGCGACAATCTCTCCTCCGGGACTTGTGTGTGTTAATTGCAAATAATGGAAGCTTGCTAGCATTCCAGGCTGCAGCGTAAAGGAAAACAGTTTGCCAAGTTTCGGGGGCGGGCTTTCCAAGAGACAGTTGCCAAGGGCCAGACCCCTGCCATCCATCCCAGCCCGTTTGTTCTGTGTCGTGACACAGTTTTGACGGCTGCCTTCTTGCCTGCATCGGATCTGCGCTTTTTGAGAGCTGCCCCCGGAAAGGATGCTGGGTGATGCAAGGCAGAGGATAAATTTTGCAGAAAACAAATGATTCTTTTCTCCACCTCCCCACCCCCTGCTGTGCCACAGAGGGGGGCCGGAAGAACTGTGCTTTATTTGCATTTTCCCAGGTACCAGGAGGCAACTATACAAATCCGAGGACTGAGGATTGTGTGATGTTTGCATCAGCTGAGTCACTCGGCCACCGTGTACCTGTTTACTCAGAAGTCAGCTTCACTCTGCTCAAAGGGGCTGACTCCCCAACAATATTAATATTATTATTATTGTTGTTGTTGTTGTTTAGTCGTTTAGTCGTGTCCTCCGGAACGAATTAAGCTCTTAACCCAAAGTACCACTGTATATAGGACGCGGGCGGTGCTGTGGTCTAAACCACAGAGCCTAGGGCTTGCCGATCAGAAGGTCGGCAGTTCAAATCCCCACAACAGGGTGAGCTCCCGTTGCTCGGTCCCTGCTCCTGCCAACGTAGCAGTTCAAAAGCACGTCAAAAGTGCAAGTAGATAAATAGGTACCTCTCCGGCGGGAAGGTAAACGGCATTTACATGCGCTGCTCTGGTTCGCCAGAAGCGGCTTAGTCCAGCTGGCCACATGACCCGGAAGCTGAACGCCGGCTCCCTCTGCCAATAAAGTGAGATGAGCGCCGCAACCCCAGAGTTGGCCACGACTTTACAGTATCCTTTGGGAGGCGAGGCAAACAGAACATGTACACTAGGGTTGCCATATTTCAAACAGTGAAAATCCAGACAGAAAAGTTGTTGAGCTATTTATTTATTTTGCAAAAAAACCCAAACAACCTGTTTTGGAGCTCTTTTTAGGGGGAAACGGCAATAAAGGCACCACTGACAAGGGCTGCCATACGTTGACGTACACAATAGCCCGATACAGCGCGGGGGGGGGGGTGTCTTTCCTGGCTCAAAAGCAGAGCTCAGCCCTGACTCCCACACCCCAATATCCACTCCCCAGGCTGTGACTTCACAAGTCCTTGCCTTCCTTTGCCTCACCTGCAACACACCTCTTCCCTCCCTTCTGTCCCAGAAGCTGAAATAATCCCTGGTGCCATCTTCCACTCCCACCAGCCACTGCTGGAAGATCTGTTGTTTCCCTTTAATTACAAACCTTTTTCATTAAAGTAATTAAAAGAGCGTGGCACTGAGAGAGAGAATCTCCCTCTCGAGTTTCAATTAACTCTCCTCGCTCCTTAGGCAAAACGAAATTGTGCGCCTTGATTGATTTGTCCTCGCAGAAAGAGTGTAGCGAGGGTTGGGCACTCTGTACATGCTCAGAAGCTTTCACCTTCTGGCAGGGCTGCTTCCCAAAGTCCAGCGTTGGGTCCCACCAATGGGAAGAGCCATCCTTCCTAGACCCTGAACATCATTTGGTCTCAAGTCTTAGGTGCAAGTCAAACCACAGCTCTCAAATATTCCTCCCAAGTTACTAGTCCCTTTGATCTGGAAAAGACTTCCCTCCCACGCTAAGATATGTGGGGTCTTAGATGGCTAACCTTAATGGGGGACATCATAGGGTGGGGTCTGTTTGTTTGGCATAATACAATTCTGGTTCCCCCAGGCAGCTCTTTGGTGAATCCATTTCTAAGATAAGGAAATTAATCAACCTGATCTCAGCTCTATTTGCAGTTATGCAAATTTGGAATCATCCGCTACAGATAACAGACAGTGGCCTTAAAATAACGAACAGCAAAAGGGGGAGGGAGGGGGAAGCATGAATCAATAAGTGTTCTGAAAAGTTCTGCTTTTATAAACCAGGAAAGTGAACCTGGGGCTTAGGAACCATTTGCCAGGCAAATCAGAAATAATCCTGGTGTGAAAAGTAATTAGGAAAAAGAGGAAGAGGAGGAGGAAGAAGAAGTTCAGCAAACAGAGCATAGTTTCCACTAAGTCTCTGAGTCTGTGCAGAGTGCATTCCTCACCCAAGGCATTAACTAATGTCAGTCCACTTCCATGTATCTCACAATACAAGAGCATTGGACAGGGGACCCAGTAAAATTGGCAGTTAGTCAACAGAAGAATTTGGGGGGTTGGTAATTTATTCAGGAAAGAACGCTTAAAAAGACTTCACAAGAAGTTGTGTCAACTGCTAGATTAAATGGGGGGGGGGAAGGGTGACATAAATTTATGGAGGAGCAGATCTCTATCCTTGGCTACAAGGGCTAAGTAGAGCCCCCATACCCAGAGCAAGTCTACCTGAGTACCAGACACAGAAGAACAAACAACAGGGGAATGCTTCTGTTTCTCCTGGGCACACTAGTGAGTTTTCCAGAAGGTCCCCAGCTGGTCTCTGATGGAAGGAGCCTGGATGAATGAACCACACTTATAGAAAGGGGGAAACACAACCACTGTAAATAGCAGCCTCAAGGTGTATTTCAGATTCTTGCTGGCCAGCAATGAATATTTGGACACCCATCCTGGCCACCAAAGGGACGGCTTTCTTAGCCACTTGCGCCAACCCAAACTACAACTCCCACCAGCCTCAGTGTGCCCTGTGTTACTTTGAAATTCGGATGGTAAGGCACAATGGGATGAAGGTTGGGGGGGGAGAAGCCAAATTAAGACCATTGACTGCTCCCGCCCCCTCTCCCCCCGCCAGCAGAGACAAGACACCTGATGCCTCTTAGAAGCCAAACAGGAACCCAAATGCCCCTGCGTGGCCCCACCCATCCTCTCCTGCCCTAGATCTACCCCTGAAAGTCAATATCATAAACCCCAAAGCTCAGAGCGTAATCTTGTTTGTTTGCCGGCAGATCCCCAGCCACGCCTCACCGCTGTTCATTGTTAAGGAAAAGGGGGAAATCCGGGTGTGGCAAACACATCTCACCCGGAATTGAGGAGGTCTGGCAAACAACTCCTGAGCTGTGCCCTTAGGTGTCTGAGATTCATGCACCAGGCCCTAGATTTCAGCAGTGATGGCTCATCCATCTGTCACAAATGGGGCAGTGCCCCCACCAGGCCTTAGCAGGGTGATCAAGTCAGGAGTATCCCGGACTCTGAGATTTTGGGGCCCTCCCCTGAGACCTAGGGACTGCCCAGGTGACTGTAACTTCTGTCACAGAGTATGCTGATGACAACGTAGTGTGTGCACACTCAGAGGTTGACCTCCAAACCATCCTAAAATATCTTCACAGCTTACAGAATGCTTGGCCTATTGCTCAACAGCCAAAAAACCAAAGTGCTGCACCAACAAGTACAAAATAACCCCTCTGCAGTGCCACAAATCCAACTCAATAGTGTAACCTTGGAAAGTGCTGATCACTTCTCCTACCTGGGCAGTTATCTTTCCACGAGGGCCAACATTGATGCCGAAATCCAGCATCGCCTGAGCTCTGTAGCTTTCTCCCAATTGAAGCACGCTGGGACATTCGCAGGGAAACCAAAATGCTTGTTTACAAAGCTATTTTACTATCAACCTTACTGTATGCTTGTGAAACATGGACCACCTACAAACGCCATCTTCAACTCCTCAAAGATTCCATCAACGGTGTCTCTGAAAATTTTTACACATCACTTGGGAAGACAGGCGAACAAATGTCAGTGTACTGGAAGAAGCAAAGATCACCAGTGTTGAAGCAATGATTCCTCAACATCAGCTTCGTTGGACTGGTCATGTTGTGCGGATGCCCGACTATCGTCTTCCAAAGAAACTACTCTATTCCGAACTTAAAAATGGAAAGCGTAATGCTGGTGGTCAACAAAAGAGGTTTAAAGACTCTCTCAAAGCATTTTTTAAAAAAATGTAGTATAAACACTGACAACTGGGAAACACTGGCCTGCGAGCGCTCCAGTTGGAGAACAGCCTTTACCAGAGGTGTCATGAGCTTTGAAGACGCTCAAATTCAGGACGCAAGGGAGAAATGTGCTAAAAGGAAGGCATGCTTGGCACATCCAAACCGTGATTAGCTCCTGCCCGGAAACCAATGTCTCCACTGTGGAAGGACGTGTGGATCCAGAATTGGCCTCCACAGTCACTTACGGACTCATTGTTAAAACTGTGTTTATGGAAGACAATCTTACTTGGCTACAAGTGATCACCAAAGAAGGCGGCCCTGGAAATGGAGGTTAAGTGGGAGAGGGGTTGGGCAGACCTCACAAAATGTCTATTCTAGAATTTGCAGGCTGCCGCGCTGAAGCTGGCAAGATGCATGCACAGTCTTCTTAATAAGTTGTTGTTATCATATGCACGCTTGTCCACTTGGAGATTCAAGCCCACCACCACCAGGAGAGGGGGTCAAGCAAACCTGGAAACTTTAGGTCAGACCTGAAGGCCTGCCAACACTACCCACCAACCTCAGTCTGCTGCCAGTCAGTCTCCACCTAACAGCTTTTTTGCTGCCTACCAGAGCTGTCAGTTTCCTCAATTTCAGTATTGTGCCTTGTAGAAGTCAGCAAGGAGGATAGGGCCTGTATGGACAGCTTCCTGCCAGGTAGTGTGTCCAGTGGAGGCTAGTGGCCTAGGGAGAACGGGGCACTGCCCGACCAACCTAAGACCGTCCTCAGCCAGCCCCACACCTCACAGCCTCTTTGCTGCCTGCCGGTTGCTAGGGCTGTCAGCTTCTTCCTCAATTTCAGTGTTGTGCCTTGTAGAACTCAGCAAGGAGGAAGGTAGGGCTTGTATGGAAAGCTTCCTTCCAGGTGGTGTGTCCAGTGGAGGCTGGTTGCCTAGGGCAAAAACGGCACAGCCCTCCCAAACTCACTCCTCCCTCAGCCAGCCCCACACCTAACTGCATTCTTGCTGCCTGCCAGTCTCTGGGGCTGCCAGCTTCCTCCACAATCTCAGTATTGTCCCTTGTAGAACTTGGCAGGGATGAAAAAGATGGGGTCAAAACTAGAATGTGTTGCCTCCTAATATCCTGGACCCCATCCCACAACGTTCCATAAGACTGAAATCCTATATAAGTTAATGGGGGGGGGGGGGATTCCCATTATTTACAGGTAATTTTCTCCCGCAGCACTTGGATCTATCGTTGATATTATCTGGTTAACTGGAGATGAACGCAGCACACACATCCCTTAATACAAGGATGGCAAAGGTGAGGTTTCTTCGACACTAAGGGTCCAGCAGCCAGCCGTTGCAACTTTCCCTGGCCTGGTGCCCTCCAGATCTTTCAGACTACAACTCCCATCTGCCTTAGCGTCTCTCGGTTGTGCTGGCTGGGGCTGATGGCAGTTGTAGTATGAAACACCTTGAGAGCACCAGGCTGGGAAAAGCTGAGCTGTTTTCTGTTGACAGCTAAGCAGATGCCTTCGCTGCCCTTCGTTGTGGGCTTCCGGAAGCCCAGAGCTCTTCCCCAGTTCACTGCTTCCAAGCTTTTCTGCAGCAGAGTATGCTTATGGGAGGGAGGAGGGGAACCACGACAGGGGCCTTCAAAGGCCTGGAGGACTGTCAGATACAAGATGGAACACCTCTAGAGGCAGAGGTCTCTCCCCTTTCCCTTGAAGCTGAGACCCCCCATCCTTCCACCCTGGGTCTCAGACCCTGCACTGAGCAAAGCATTGGACCTCCAGGAAGCCTTGTATCCGGTTCTCACAGGTATACTTCCCCTGACTCTGGAGGTTCCACCTTTGGATATTACAGGTATCAGCAGATGGAAAGTTTCCTTTGCTTGGAACTTGATTGCTCTCTAATGGATAGTCACACCTTGGTTGTCAAACGGAATCCGTTCCGGAAGTCCGTTCGACTTTCAAAAATGTTCGACAACCAAGGCGCGGCTTCCAATTAGCTGCAGGAGCTTCCTGCACACAATCAGAAGCTGCAGAAGGCGTTCAGCTTCCAAAGAACGTTCGCAAACCGGAACACTCACTTCCGGGTTTGTGGCGTTTGGGAACCAAAGCATTCAACTCCCAAGGCATTCTGGATCCAAGTTACGACTGTACTTACTGATCACCAAAACGATCACCCTGCCTCTCTACCAAAAGCTTGAAGCAGGCTAAATTTTATAAAATATTGTCCAAGAATGGAGGGTCCACCCAGTTCAGCATCTTCTTTTCAGCATCATTTGGAAGCCAAGAGGGTCTTTTAAGCCTTGGATAAAGGCTGTTGTTCTCCAGCACTGTGAGGACACAGCCTTAAACACAGCTGTTCGGTTTGGAGCCAAGAGGTGCTGCTAGCCTTACCCATCGCAAACTAGGGTCCCTGTTTGACTAACCCAGCAGAGCTGTTCATCTTCAGAGCACAGGGGAAGCAAAGCCGGTGTGGATCTGGTCTGTACCTGGGCTGGCAGGTGTGTTGCAAGAAAGGTGAGGGATAACATCAATTCTAGACCACTGGCCAGACTCGCTGGGGCTGGGGAGAGTGGCAGTCCAAGAAGCTGCCTTGTCGTGACTCAGACCAACAGTCCTTCTAGTTTGGTATCACCTACACTGACCGGCAGCAGCTCGCCAGGGTTTCAGGTGGTCTCTCCCAGCCCCACCTGGAGATGCTGTCCAGGGCATCTCTGCATACCAGGCAGGTGCTGTACAGATTTTCCCTTTTGGAGGGCACTAGGCTGGGGAACAGTGTCCTAATGCGGGAGTGGCTAACCTGTTAAGACTCTGGCTCCCATCAGCCCCATCCAGAACAACCAATGGTCAGGGATGATGGGAGTTGTAGTCCAAGACACACCTGGAGGGCCACAGGTTAGCCTAGGATGGAGGGGTTTGTGACCACCTCCGTGACAGCAAATCAGAGGCAACCCCAGCAGAACTGGGGCTCGTCGGGACATTATTTATTTCTGAAGTGGGGCCCCAGTAATGCAGAGCAAAAGAATAAATTGGGTAGTGCATAAAGTAACTATATGAACCCCAAACAAGAGTGGCTGGGGAAACCCAGCCGGATGGGAGGGGTATAAATAGCAAAATTATCATCATCATCGAATAAACATCATAAGTGGGGAGATTGTTTCTTCCAGCCCCAGCTTTTGCTGTGCTAGAGGAAGGAGCGGGTAGCAGGTGTGGTGGAAATGGGCATGGGATTCAGCTAAGCCCCAGCATGGTGCTAGATTTCAAGTTCTTTCTCATGGGGGGGGGGGGCAGGAAGGAAAGTCAGGGCTCTGCACTCCTTTGGCCACCCTGAAGCCACATAGCCTCCAAAGAGTTGGGTCCTATTATGCTTCTGCAGCATCAAACGCTCTGCACGTGCTCAGGTGCCCTCTTTTACTGTGTGTCATGCCCACGTCTCTCTCTCTCTCTTTTTTAGGCATGCTTTCAAAGACAGCCCGACGGCTTTCCTCACCTTAGGGAGGATCCTGAAGGCTGTTTGCTGCCAGAGGGTTTCAGGGTGGCGGATGGATCTGCTTGTGCCAAGCCACAGTCGCCAATGCCAAACCCTGGAAAGAGAGCTCCTGGTGCCAAGATTGGGGGAGAAGGGTCCTCCATTCGGTAGAAACCCCACAACACTCAAGTCCCTCTATCCCCTTGCCTTTTGATGCCCAAACCGCTAATATCCCAACAGTGCTGCAGGAACCGCAATATTTGTGTGTCTGTAGGAGGGGGAGCTACATCAAGAGCACCCAAACATGGGTGGCACCAGAGGGTGGGCAAGGAGCCCCCATGCCAGACAATGAACTTGTCCCCAACTCCCCCCCCCCATTGAAATACATTGTTATTTTTCTTTTGGGGATCTTAAAACTCCCGCACCTACAAATATACTTTACCCATTCTGTGCCCAACAGGATTTCCCCCCTGGGGCTACCACAGCTCCCCAATGCTCCCCGGAGCCTCTCCTCCCTCCCCCCCCCCAAATCATGGCTCCTTCTCCTCCCTGCCCCCCATCCATCCCCCCCTCACTCTCTTGCAGAAACCGGGGGAAGCCCCTTTCCCGCGAAGGATGGCGAGCGCGCTTCCTCGGAGCCGCGCCGGGCGCCTCCCATTGCATCAGCCCCTCTCTCCATTGTTAGGGTGGGACCCCAGGCAGCCTGCCCTCCCCTCGCCCTCCCGCCCGCCCCCCCACCAAGCCCAGCCCCGCTAGCTCCCAGGGACACCCACCTGCTCGGAGCTCAGCTCGGCCTCCAGCTCGCGGGGCTGGTTGTGCCACACCAGGGAGTGGAGTGGGTACCCGGCCTCGGCGCCCTTCCTGGCACCGGGGGAGGCGGCCAGCATCCTTTTGGCACCGGGGCGAGGCCGTCGGGGGGGGCTGCAGCCGCATGTGCGCCGCCGGGCCGGGCAGGAAGGAGGGAGGGAGGGAGGGAGCGGGCGAGGGCGGGGGAATCGACGCTGCGGGCCGAGCCGCGGCAGCAGCAGCCGAGGGGAGGGCGAGGGGGAGGGAGGAGGAAACGCAGGAGGAGGCGCGAGGCGGGGTGGAGAGGATGGGGATACCCCCCCCCCCCGCAAACCACCGCTGCCCCCGCAGCTGCAAAGGAGAGGGGAAGCTCCTGCCTCGCCCCAGTTTGGGGGGGGGGGAGGCAGACGCGGCAGCAGGGCACCATGGGACTTGTAGTCTTCCGAGGGGGCTGGCAGCGTGAGCGATGGAGGGGGGGCGCACGAGTGGCGGAACATCTGCTTTGCGCGCAGAAGAAGGTCGCGGTGCCATCCCCGGGTGGGGAAAGGCTGCTAGCCCAACCCTAGAGAGCCGTTGCTGCCGGTCAGTGTAGACAGCACTGAAGAAGGTGGGCCATTCATCTGACCCAATATAAGGCAGCTTCGCTCCCGGGGTGCCAATGTGAATAAAATATTGGGGAGCGCAGGTAAGCCCCACCCTACATAATCAATCGCAAGATCTGGTGCACGCACATAATTTGAATGGCAATGCCCGTCCACTTCTTTTGGGGGGTGGCCCCTCAAATATTTTATTGGGGTTTATTGGGGACCCCTTGACCCCTAGGAGTTGGCTCCTGGGCTTTGTGTGATGCCGTTTCAAACCTTGTTCAGGCGCTTGAGAGGGATCTTGGTTTATTCGTAAAGGGAGGGCCGTGGCTCAGGGGAAGAAGACCGGACCTTGTCCGAGGTTCTGTCCCCCAAACCCTGTCAGTGTAGACAGTACTGAGCCAGGTAGACCAATGACCTGCTCTGATGTAGGCCAGCTTCCTTAGCATCACATAGCTTCCTTCATGTGGCTCTAGCTAGGTCTAGGGTGATGGCTTCATCCTGGCTCAGACCAGGTGATGTTGCTCCATTTCCCCCAGCACTGACCATTTTCACCCGCAACAGCTTCTGGGGGTCTCTAGGGCCGAGAGAGGGTCCATCCCTCTGAAAATAAGCAGGACCCTGTAGCTGGATCAAACCCTAAAGTCCTTTCTATGATGGTCATTCTTGGCTTCAACTGAGGTGAGGCATCTGTGGGCCTCCAGATGTTGTTGACCACTGACCATGCTGTCTGAGGCTGGTGGTAGCTTTGGAGCCCAACATCTGGCAGGCTGCAGGTTCTCCATCCTGAATCAAATCCATAGCTTCTCTGCATTCAACCCCCCCACCATTGGATTTCCAGACAGACATTGTAGAGGAGACCATCTTATACCATGTGGGACCAGTGGGCTCCTTTTCCTAAAAATAAAGCAAGGGTCTAGTCCTCTTGGATCTCATTAAAGGACCAAATTAACTGAGAAATATCCTTTCTCAGTGTTGTCAACTACACTGACTGGCAGCAGCAGCAGCAGCTTTTCGGGATTTCGGGTAGGGTTCTCTCCCATCCCTACCTGGTGATGCCATTGGGGGATTGAATCTGGGAGGCCCTACATGCAACACAGATGCTCTCTATACCACAGAGCTATGACACTTCCGCTGAAAATCGAAGCAAGATGCTAGTCCTCATGGTTCTGAATTAAAGGCTGGTTTAAACAGGAACGGGACGCGGTTGGTGCTGTGGGTTAAACCACAGAGCCTAGGACTTGCCGATCAGAAGGTCAGCGGTTCGAATCCCTGCAACGGGGTGAGCTCCCATTGCTCGGTCCCTGCTCCTGCCAACCTAGCAGTTCGAAAGCACGTCAAAGTGCAAGTAGATAAATAGGTACCACTCCGTCGGGAAGGTAAACGGCGTTTCCATGCGCTGCTCTGGTTCGCCAGAAGCGGCTTAGTCATGCTGGCCACATGACCCGGAAGCTGTACGCCAGCTCCCTCAGCCTATAGAGCGAGATGAGTGCCGCAACTCCAGAGTCGGTCACGACTGGATCTAATGGTCAGGGGTCCCTTTACCTTT
>JAXCMG010000018.1:1790590-1852532 GCA_034642415.1 Podarcis siculus | reverse complement strand
GTTTGTGGAGTTTGTTGGTGTGTGTGTCTGTCTTATGTGAGGTCTCCATTTCAGCTCTCCAGACGGCTAGTTGTTTGCATTTGTCCCAGAGTGCAGGGTGGATTTTGTTACAGAGTTTGAGGTGAAGAGTGAGCACCATATATATATATATGGTGTACAATACATGGGAAAGCTTAATATAACATGGTATAAAATCACTAATCACATCATAATAACATGAATAATCAAATACAACAGGAGTGCTAATGGTAAAAAATAAAAATCAGGCTTTAGGGGCCAACAAAATGTCTGTGCATAGAGAGATGTTTTCAGGAGATCAGGGCGAAAAAGGCGCCACCAACTCCACAAGGATGCCAGCATGGTTAATGAACAGTGTGAAGGAAACTGTCTAAGAAGCAAGAAGGTGCCCTTTAGAAAACTTTCCTGAGCAAGGAGAAGAAAAAGGAAAGCAAAATTAAGGAAAAATGATCATGTAAGTTACTGAGAAAGCAAATGAAATATTTTTGAAAAATGAGAGGCTATTGTTTTAAAATGCCAGGCCCAATAATATATATTTAAATAGAGGCAGGAAAATGGAATGGGAAGTAGTTGGACAACTGTTGAAGGAAGATTACAGGCAGAATGAATGAAAAGATGTAGGGCAGATATTTGTGGCTGAGCTGGCAAAGGAGTCTGAAGAACTGACCCGGGCAGTGGTGACAAGAGATGGAATTCTAGGCCTTTCTTTTGTTAAAAAACATAATAAAAAAAAATTGGGTCCAGGCAGCATCTGTAGATCGGGAGAACTGCAGGTTCTACACTCCTGATTTATTGGCAGCTGGTCCAGAGAGAACAGGCTTCTTGATGACATCTAAAATGGAGCCTGCATGTCCAAGAGCAGTGAGCCTCTGAGTACACAAGGGACAAAGGAGACAGCGGTGGCCTCCGTGCCCTGCAGGTTGGAAGCAGGGTGCTCTAAACAGTGGAACTCCCTTCCACAAGAAGGAGCGATGGCCCCCTACTTGGATGGCTTTAAGAGTAAAGGTAAAGGTAAAGGGACCCCTGACCGCTAGGTCCAGTCGTGGCCGACTCTGGGGTTGCGGCGCTCATCTCGCTTTATTGGCCAAGGGAGCCGGCGTACAGCTTCCGGGTCATGTGGCCATCATGACTAAGCCGCTTCTGGCGAACCAGAGCAGCGCATGGAAATGCCGTTTACCTTCCCACCAGAGTGGTACCTATTTATCTACTTGCACTTCATGTTTTCGAACTGCTAGGTTGGCAGGAGCAGGGACTGAGCAACGGGAGCTCACCCCATCACGGGGATTCGCACCGCCGACCTTCTGATCAGCAAGTCCTAGGCTCTGTGGTTTAACCCACAGCGCCACCCGTGTCCCTGGCTTTAAGAGAGGTTTCGACAAATTCATGGAGGAGGAGAAGTGATTCTGTCCTCCCTCCTCTGTCGGAGACAGTAAATGCATCTGGATACCTATTGTGGGGAGAGTGGCTGCTGTGCTCAGGTCTTGCTGTCTCCATTTGACTTCCCTTGCTGCGAGCGATAGTGGCATTCAGTCCAATCTGCCATTGGGTTGGCCAATGACAAAGGGAAGCTGGGCTAGATCAGGACCCTTGGGCCCGATCCAGCAGCCCGGCTGCTCTTATATCCATTTCTATCATAGCATCTTCACTCTCCATTCGCCATCACTGACGACAGCAAGCGGCCCAATCTTGCATCTGGTTGGCTACAGTAAGAGAAGATGCCCGGCTAGATGGGCCTGATCCTTGGGCCTGATCCAACAGCCAGGCTGTCTCCTGATGTTCTTCTGGTCAGATCCACGAGGGCAGACTTTGGCTACTGTTCAAAGCACACTTCCTTACTGGGGCTTTGGGTGCTTAGGTTTCTGAGATCATGCAAATGGTACTGAGATGAATATTTAGAAGGCAATGAAAAAATCTCTGATAACCTTAATAATTATTATGAAAATAACGGAATCATAGAGTTGGAAGGAAACCAAAAGATCACCTTTTGGTTTCCAATGCAGGAATCACAGCTAATACTGCAGTTTTAGCCTCTATTGTGGGCCTTATCCTTACCATGGGGTGTGGCAAGAACAGTTATTTCATCTCCATTGTTGGATGAACGCTTATAGGAAATGTTGCGTGGGCTTTCTTTTTAATCTCCCATTCAAGTTCACCTGTTTCGAATTTCATCTTCTTGTTCACATTTGGCTGTGGCCAATGTCATCCCTACTCGGAGCAGACCCATTAAAGTGATTAGGCACAACTCAGTCAGTTCCGTTGCTTTCCATGGGTCTGCGGAGAGCATAACTTAATTCGATACAACCCCCCTTTTCTTTGTAGAAAGAGACAAATATTGTTGATGTTGTTATCCCACAGTCCTTAGCCCGGGACTGGAGGCAGCTTACACAAACCCAAACAGCTAAAACGGAAGAGAATCGTTAGAAGGCAAACAAACTCGAGCAGAATTGAAACAGTACAGAATAATGATACATTTATTTAAATAATAATAATAAACGAATAAAATACAGAGCAACAACCCCGACTGAAATGCAACGCTCCTGAGCATGTGCAAAGAGCCCGACCCGAGGCTCCTGCCCTGCAAAGTCAAGGCGTTTCTGCTGCGCGCATCCACTCTCCCCGAGGAGGAAAGGACCCAGGTGTCCTGAGCTCCAGAAGCCAGGGTCCCTCTCCGGGTGGCGCCCCTCGCTCCCTCCCTCTTTCCGCGGGTCTGGAAGGGACCCAGGCGTCCCGGCGCGGCTGCTCCCGGGGACCCAGGCGTCCTGCTTCCTCTTCCTCCTCCTCCTCCTCGTTCCCGGCGAGGTCGCGCCTGGCTGCGCCCTCCCGCCGCGCACCTCGCTCCGCCTCCGGAGGGCCGGCCTTGCGCGCCCGCCCGCCTGGCTTCTTCCTGCAGGAGGAGGAGGAGGAGGAGGCGCAGGAGGCGGCTGCTGGCGCTGCTGCTGCTGCTGCCCCCGCCGCCGCCGCCGCCGCGCTGAGCCCCGGAGCCCGGCGGCCGAGGGAGCCCGGCGCCGGCGGGGTGGTCGCGGTGCGCGGCGCCCGCTCAGGATGTCGCGCAAGGTGCCCCGCGCGGAGGTGTGCGCCGACTGCAGCGCCCCAGGTGAGCCCGGCGGCGCCGGGAAGGCGGGCGGGCGGGGAAGGCGGGGCCGGGCCTGCAGCACCAGCTCCGGCGCCCGATCCGACGCCACCGGCCGCCAGGTAGGGCCAGCGCCGCGGCCGGGCCTGCTGCTCCCGCTGCGGCTGCGGGGAGACCAGCGCGGAGAGAAAGGCGAGCCCTCGGGCTGCCTGCCTGGCTGCCTGGCGGCGCCCCCACCGCGGGGACCCAGGCGCCCCCATCGGCCCCCGGGAAGAGGACCCAGGCGTCCTGGCGCACCGCACCCCACCCCTACAAACGCCAGGGATAGGACCCAGGCGCCCTGGTGCCCGCACCCCGGTGGAAACACCTGGAGCCAGGTGTCCTGGTGACCCCCTCCCCCGTAAACACTAGGAAGAGGACCCAGGCGTCCTGGTGCCCCCACCCCAATTGAGGCACGGGGAATATGAACCGGCCATTCTCTTCCCCATGGAAATATCAGGAATAGGACTCACCTCCCCATCGTAGGGAGACTAGGAATACAGGGCCCTGGTGCACACCCTCCTTCCCATAGAGGCACCAGGAATAGGACCCAGGCGTCCTAGTCCTCCCCCTCCCCCCTATAATTCACAGGGATATTTGCATTCTGATTCTGCTCATGCTGCTTCTCTGAGCGATTTCTATAGC
This sequence comes from Podarcis siculus, assembly GCA_034642415.1. Taxonomy (NCBI): domain Eukaryota; kingdom Metazoa; phylum Chordata; class Lepidosauria; order Squamata; family Lacertidae; genus Podarcis; species Podarcis siculus. The sequence goes on along the minus strand of JAXCMG010000018.1, from coordinate 1,848,760 downwards.
CATGGCTGGGGGGGGGGGCGGGGGCAGGAAGGACACCTGCTTCACATGCAGAAGGCACCAAGTTCACTTCCTGGTGGCATCTCTACCCCGCCTCTCTGGTGCCCTGGAGAACTGCTGCCAGTCTGTGTGGACAGTACAGGGATCGATGAGCCAATGGTCTGACTGCCTAGGAGCCTCCTGCCCCACCCAGCCCCTCTTTCTTTCCCCTCCTCTCCCAGGCATCATTTAGGGCCCCTCCCAACCAGCGCTGAGGAGGGAGTCCCCCCCCCCCAATTCCTAGGCCTTCACACACCCCTTACTTATCACACTCCCAGTAACCTGGAACAGAGCCCAGAAGGACTCCCATCCTGCAAGCAGAACCCAGGTGTCCGGGTGCTCCCCCCTCTGGCTGACACCCCCCCCTTACCCTTGGAGAGACGTGTGTACACATGTGACCCCATCTTTCAGCTGCCCAACCAAGGCCTTCCTAAAGCGGTCTGGCATTCCTTGGGGTCGGTGTGTGTGTAGGAGATTGTAAGATCATTGGGGCAGAGTTCTCCCTCTTCCCACCCATTCCAAAAATACACACCACTTCCCTGTGGATCTGAAATGGGGCGTTTGCTCGTTATATAAAATCCGGAGGCCTGAATTGCAGAACCTTCTTCTCCAGCAGGAAATCTCAGCTCTTTCTCTCCCGCCCTCCTTTGGCTAATTAATAGGAGATCCGGGTGTCTTGGTTGCTATTTGTAGTTTCTCAGGAGTTAAAAGTTTCATGCAGGGATGGAGGAGAGATCCTTCGCCAGGTGTGTGTCTGCGTGTGTTGAGCTGCATCTTCACCTGGGCACAGGTGCGATCTTCTCTTACTTGTGGTTGGGGGTTCCAGGGTTGGCCGGTCGCTTTGAGCAAAACTAGGCCCCTATAATTTAGGAAGAGAGGAACTTATAGTGGGTCAGAATGTGACTCCATGTAGCTCCATTGTGTCTGCACTGGTTGGCAGCAGCTCTGCAGGGTTTCAGGCAAGGTTCTCTCCCAGCCCCACCTGAAGATGCTGCTGGGCGGTGGTACGGCTAATATTTAGATCTGATAACACAACTTATCTGTATAAGTCTGCTGAAAGCAGCAGCTTGCCACAGAAGGAAAATAAATGCAGATCATTGCATCATTACGGCGACAATCAAATGTGGCTAAATTGTTTCAGAATGTAACAATCCGCCAAATAACATTGTTTGATTATGTGCTTGAACCAGGGACACCCTGTCCCACTAGGATACTTCCCCCTAGATTGCAAGCTGAATCAAGCCATTGGGCCACCTAGTGCATTACTGACTGGCAGCAGCAGGGGGAGGGTCTTTGCCAGGGCTGTCTGGGAATTGAACTCTTCTGCATGCAAGGCAGGTGCTGTACCAGGAAGCTACAGCTCTTCCTTTAAAACTGAAACCAAGATTCCGGTCCTCATGGTTCTGAATTAAAGGCTGCTTTAAACTGGAATCCATCTGCAGAGTCAGTCTGTTGGCCACCCGGCTCAGGACTGTTTACTCTGACTGGCAGCTGCTCTCCAGAGTTTTAGGTGGAAGATATTCCCAGCCATACCTGGAAATGGCAGAGATGAAACCTGGGGTGTTCTGTATTCAGGACAGATGGTCTACCATGGAGCTATAGCTTTTGGCCCCAGCTGGTTAATGACTCTGACTATTGATCTACTGGGAGATCAGGATCTACTGGGAGACCTCTGGGTGGTTTGCAACAGATCTGCAAGGATTTCTTACTCCCGCTACGTTAAATGACTTTTCTTCCCATCACCGCCATTAGGCTCCTGAAATGAAGAAAGCTTGATGTAACTAGGAACAGATTTTTGGGGAGATATGGAAGGGCCCTCAGCTCAGTCCTAGTACAGTCGTACCTTGGAAGTCAAACAGAATCCGTTCCGGAAGTCTGTCCAACTTCCAAAACGTTTGGAAACCAAAGCACGGATTCTGATTGACTGCAGGAAGCTCATGCAGCCAATCGGAAGCCCCATCGGACGTTCGGCTTCCAAAAATTGTTCTAAAACTGGAACACTCACTTCCAGGTTTGCGGCGTTCAGGAGCCAAAATGTTCGAGAACTAAGGCTGTTTGAAAACCAAGGTATGACTGTACTCAAAACAAATCTCTGTGCCCCATCGTGCCCCTTTATTCTAACTTGGCTCACTCTCTTGAGCTGTCCATGGACTATAGCCCAGTGGTAGAGCATCTGAAGTTCTCGGGTTCAACCCCCTGGCATCTCCATGTAATGCTGGGGGTGTCCCTGGCCTAATATCCTGGAATAGCTGCTGCCGGTCAGTGTGGACAATACTGAGCTAGATACACCAGTGATCTAGCTCTGTAGGGGATTAGAATGAGGAAGGGGACACCTGTCACCTTGAGCTGCTTGGAGGGAAATGTGGGATAAAAAAAGAGATAAATAAACATTTAAGCCAGCCCTTTATTTATGATCATGAGGACTGGTATCTTAGGGGTTGTTTTAAAGTGAAGAGTCATAGCTCAGAGCTAGAGCACCTGCTTGGCATGCAGAATGTCTCAGGTTCAACGCCTGGTATCTCCTGGTAGGGCATGAAACCCTGGAAAGCTGCTGTTGCCAGCCAGTGTAGGCAGTACTGAGTTAGATACACCAATAGTTTAACTCCGTCTGTATAAAGCTGCCTCCTGGGATTACCGACAGTTGAATGTGAGAGCTCAGATCTTTCTTTCCTTTTTTTAACAACCCCATTGCACTTGCAATGTGATATGAAATGTTCTGTATTTACAGCATTTCGGCACAAATACTGATTCTGGGTCAAGGGATGACTGTGTGAATCGTTCCTTAAAATGGGAAGGGGGGAGGAAGGTCCTCGGCTGCTTACAAGTCCTTCAGTTGTGTGATCTATCCTGACTCGGTGAAGAATGGGCTAGATCAGAGCAGGAGCCAAATGTGAGCCTCCCTGTACAGGAGCAGCCTACCTTGGAGTGCCCTGCTTGTGATCTTCCTCCCACTTGCTTTGTGGGGAAAAGACTGTGGCTCCAGTCCTTTGTGGCACCTACCAGATTGGACTGGGTATGTCCACCCCTCTGCCTGAAAACTCTGGAGAGGGCTACTACTGCCAGTCAGTGCAAGCGATACTAAGCTATGCATGGCAGTGATGCCAGTGCAGGGAGGTTTCTGTGTCGGCCTGGAGGATTCCCTGGCTTGGGTCAGAAGTCCTTATCTTGCAGAATGGCCTGTTGAGGAAGTGAACAATAGAGAAAAACATTAGAGGGGGGGGGGTCTGTTTCCTGCAGAGGGTAAAAGCAGGATTTTGCTCCCTGCTCTCCCCTGCTATCATCCTTATGTGTGGGCAAGACACACCCTCCATCCACATCTACCCGCTCTGCAAAAAATAATCTAAATAAGTTGCTTTTAATATTGCATTTTATTGTATTTATTCCGTATAATATATGCACTGTTTGATTGTAACAACAGCAACCCTCAAAGCAGTTCATAATTAAGATGACACAGTAAAGCGATCAAGGGAGTGAATTAACCACAATCATTTTAGACTTTGGAAAAGTTAAAAGAACGACGGATCAAAACTCGCATCAGCTTTCTAAGCATCCGGGTAGGCTTGCCAAACAAAAATGTTTTTAGCAGGAGATGAAAAGGGTTTATAGCTACGGAGGTAGTCAATTGGCAGGGAGTTCCGAAGTCCAGATGCTGCCACCTAAAATACTGAGCTCTTGCAAATGTTGCAGCATGCCATGGGACTTTACATACATGCCTAATTTTATTTGTATCACACCTTTCCACATTTCAAGACAGCTTGCAACACGAAAAATATACATAACTGCAACATAGCAAGCGTAGTCATAAACAGTAAACAAAACATCGAAAAATACCAAACGGAACGGTTTCCACATAAATCACAAGATCTGAAATACAGATACACAAAAGCCAACAGCAAAAACACCCCACCCATTACAACCCTCCCCCAAACAACACCCCAGCCGAAAAGTCTGTTCAGCAGCCTCCGCTTTTGTAGCTGGAGTCAGTCCAAGCTCCGCCCTCCCAGGCCAGGTGGGGAAAGGTGTGCGAGGCAGGAGCAGGTCTCCCAGGACCCACAGCCAAGATGGTCCTTAGGGTGGAGGGTAGGCCATGAATAAACAAAGAATGAAGTATCAGCTTCTATTTTTTTGGGGGGGGGGGTAGGAAATAAGAAATTAAACCAGAGGTCAGCAAACTTTTTCAGCAGGGGGCCGGTCCACTGTCCCTCAGACCTTATTGAGGGGGGGTGAACGAATTCCTACACCCCACAAGTAACCCAGAGATGCATTTTAAATAAAAGGACACATTCTACTCATGTAAAAACACGCTGATTCCCGGACCATCTGCTGGCCGGATTTAGAAGGTGATTGGGCCTACCCAAGAATTAAACTTAAGGTTGCAGATGCTGGGGTGGCCCTAGTATCCAGAAAGCTTCAAATTTATTTATTAGTTCTCAAAATCTATATACCACTTGGTTGTTTAAAAAACCCAAAACCTCAATGTGGTCTATGAAAAGTATAAAGCAAAAGATAATTATGAATAAGAACCATTAAAAAATAAATAAACTAGCAATGAACAAAATAAATAAAATACCAGTGTTCTAGATACAGTATCTAGACTGACCTGTCTTTAGCAGGCACTGAAAAAAGTACAGTGAAGGAGCCCATCTGATATCAAGAGGCAGGGAGTTCCAAAGGGCAGGTGCGGCCTCTGATTGCTGGGCGTGACTCTGCTGGAGATTCCTGACGCAGATGGGATGGACCTGATCTTGGGCCTTCTGCTGTTCGTTCTTTCCTATTTCTCCCATTTGTCCTTTCCTTTTGCTTAGAACGATTGCCAACTCTTTGGGGACGCTTTGAAAATATATTCTTCCGTGGTTTTGCAAGGCCTATCCCAAGGGTGGGTAAAACCTGAGACCCTCCCGGTATTGTGGGACTCCAAATCCCATCAGCCCTAGGAGCTGGCAGTCGGGGATGATGGGAGTTGTATTCCAGCAATATCCAGGGAGCCTCATCTTCCCTGCCCCGGTTTATGGGGTGTTTCTCCTTCTTGTTCCCGTGTGGCTGAGAGTCAGCGATTCCCACTGGTCACTGGAGAACCCTGGTTTCTTGTCTTGGATTTTGTGGGGCGATATCTCTCTGAACCCGGGAGGGGGGGGCTCCTTTCTGATCCACCCAGGAGTGGAGATCTAGCTCCCCTTCCCGGTTTCCTTGGCGGCAGGCGGAAGAGGGATGCCTCTGGCAGAGAAGTCTCTCCTGACGCATGACAAGCCGTTCCTCAGTGCCAGAGGCTCCTGGGGGCACAGAATGCAGACATCTGCCAAGTCAACTCTCTCTTCACTGCCATCTGTGCAGGATGAGCCCACGCACATCCTTCAAGTCTTGCGAATGGGAGGCTGGGAGGAACGGCTGGAGAGGTCCTCACCGGCGCAACCGGTTGGTGCTGGAGACCCCGAATTGAGAAGGAGGGGCCTGAAAATCCTGGCTGAAACCCCAGAGAGCTGCTGCCGGTCAGTGTAGACGGTACCGACCTAGAAGGACAACCATTGGTCCAAAACTTACCGAAGCAGTGTGGGATAAAATAAGAATAAAGTTCAAATGATTACAATCTTGGGTCAACAGAAAGTGATAAAACAATTTTTGGGCAGTTGAATAAAAGGATCCCAGTGTGTTGGCAGTGGATGTCATGGAGCAGTGAGTTTGCCTATGGAACTCGCTGCCACAAGGTAGATGGTGAGGAGTCCCTAGGTTAGATGACTTTGAAGAAGAGTGGACCCATTACCTACTGAGGCCTGTCAGTCTCTATGGCTGTATAGAGTCTATCGCCTGATATACTTGGTCATCTGATTTAGCATGGCATTTTTCGGTATCCTATGAGGCTGGCTGGCAGACAGCAAAGTTGATAGGTGAATTGGATGCTGCCCTGGGATGCTTTGGAAGGAAGGGGTGTAAATTAAATTCATAAATAATAATTATTATTAAGAATGATGCTTCTCATTACACGGGAACTCATGCATGCCTTATGTGCTGCAGACTCCAGATTCCCAGAGGGGATGGTACCACTATTTGGGGGGCGATGGGGTTCCCTGGGGGGGTGTGCTGAGAGGCAGCAGGGCACTGATGCCAATGCCAACCAGACTTTCAAAAGTTGGTTTCCCTGCCCCAAGCTCACCAGTTTTGTTGAATTATTCAACCACAAAGTTTTAACTTTGAACAAACGTGTGATTAATTGTTTCATTGTGTTACGATCTTCCTTCGTGGGCCATGCAAACCGCTGTTCCGAATAATGCTTTTTCGTGGGGTAGGGGGGGTACTGTGGATGAGTAAATGGAACGGGGGGGGATGACAGTCCCCTCAAATAAATTGGGAACCACTGAAGCAGAGCCTGCCTTGTTTTGTTAGTCTGGGCTGGAGATTGCTGTCCGTTCTTTCCATTCTCCGCAATCCAGACTTCGCAGGTCAGCCATAAACTTCCCCCCAGGCCAGGATAGGAAGGAAATGCCGGGAGGGGCTCTCCATCTGCAAGCCCTGGGCATATCCTGCCTTGAGTAGGGCTGTGGTGTCAGGCTTGTTTTCAAGTTAGGGGCTGGGACTGCCTCCCCCCAAGTCTGTTGACACCTATCTTGCCTTCTCTTCTACACAACCCCTCCCCATGAAATCACGGTTTGGTGGTGGGGAAAGGGACCCAGGAGTCCTGCGGCTCACCCTCTTCCCCAGGCCTCATTTCCTAGCTGGCTTTGGTGGTGGTGGTGGGGTTTTGGCTCTGTTTTAAGTTCCTCCCCTTTGTGGGTCTTAGGAGCTCCTTAGCACTTGCCCATCTATGTACTTCAGTATTGTCCACACTGGCTGGCAGCAGCTCTCCAGCATTTCAGGCAGCCCTGTCTGAGGATGACAGGGGTTGAAGTCCAGAACTTCTACTTGCCATGCAGGAGCCCCTGGGCTGAGCTACAGCTTATCCTCTAAAAATAAAAGCAGGTTCTAGTCTTCATGGTTCTGACTGAAGGGTTGGTATAAATAGGGACTTGTGCAGACCATTGGGCTATCTTGCTGGCTGCTGCCTGCACTGACTGGCAGCAGTGGCTTCCGTGTTTGAGACAAGGGGTCTTTCCCGGCCTCAGGAAAGGGCATTGCAGAGTTGGAAAAGGGTGACCCAAATGGACCAGGGAGTGGAGTGACTCCCCAGGGAGGAGAATTGGGTCTTTTTCATTTACAGGAAAACTAAGAAGTGGCAAGTGAGGAGTTAATAAAATTATGCAAGGCAAGGAGGGAGGCGGGAGGGAAAAGCTTTTCATTCTCACTCCTAATGCTAGAACTGGTGGACACCTAGGGAGGCTGAAGGCTGGAACATTCAGGGCAGACCGAAGAAAGAGTTGGACTATGGAACTCCCTGCCACAGGAAGCAATGATGGTCCCAACCTGGATGGCTTTAAAAGAGGACTGGGCAAATTCTTGGAGGAAGAGGATGAGGAGGAGAGGGCTATCGATGGCTGCTAGCCAGGAGGGCTGTTGCCCTGCCTCCATAGTTGGAGACAGCCTTTCTGGAAAGCTCAGGAGGGGAGAGTTGTTCTCATGTTTGAATCCTACTGGCTGGTTTGCCATTGTGGCATCTGGTTGGCCCCTGTGAGAACAGGAGGCTGGGCTAGATGGGCCCTCTTTGGCCTGATCCTGCGGGCTCTTCTTGTGAATGCCAGGAATCAGACCTGCCATCTTCTAAAGCAGAGCAGGTGCTCTCCCACTGAAGTGCAGCCTGCTTGCCCAAGTCATTCATCACCACCGCCTGAGGAACAGTTTTAATCCAAATGTGATTTTGGTTTTAAACACAGTGTAAAGTAGTCTCTGTAGGAGTATATTGTATTTAATCATGCGGTATTTTTAGGGGGTTAACCAGGCTGGGAGGGACGCAGGTAGTGCTGTGGGTTAAACCATAGAGCCTAGGGCTTGCCGATCAGAAGGTGGTGGTTCAAATCCCCGTGACGGGGTGAGCTCCCGTTGTTCGGTCCCTGCTCCTGCCCACCTAGCAGTTCGAAAGCACATTAAAGTGCAAGTAGATAAATAGGTACCGCTCCGGCGGGAAGGTAAATGGTGTTTCTGTGCGCTGCTCTGGTTTGCCAGAAGCGGCTTAGTCATGCTGGCCACATGACCCGGAAGCTGTACGCTGGCTCCCTCGGCCAATAAAGCGAGATGAGCGCCGCAACCCCAGAGTCATCCGCGACTGGACTTAACACTCAGGGGTCCCTTTACCTTTAACCAGGCTGGGATAGCAGGCTTGTTGGTTTTTGAATGTCTGATGTAGATTTTTTCTATTTTGTTGTTCTGTATGGGAGAATGACAACAAAGATTATCGTATCGTACCAGCAACTCATCCTAGCAAACGAAACCCTGCGCATTTCAGGGGGTTGGGCAAGATGACCGCTTGGGTCCCTCTCGACCTGACAGTTCTTTGGGAGCCAAATCCAGGTGCAGCAGGAGCAGGCAGCAGGCTGGTTACGGTTGATTCGGGTTTTCTTAGGACGGGCCTCTGGGCTCCCAGCTGTCTCCCACGCCCTGTTTCTGGCGGAGCTTTGCATCCCACAGGCTTCTCCGAGACATGATTGAACAAGGCCAGGCGGAAGCTGTGGCCTGCGAGCGATTTGGGAGCCGCCGCTTGGCTCCGAAGCCACCGTACCCACACGAAACATGCCCCCCCTCGCCCAAAGAAGGAACAGTTGCTGCCAGCTGTGGCCGCCCATCCAAGGGAGCTGGGGAACTCTGAGGCAAAGGCTGGGTGTTTGTTGTGAACAATGGAAGTGACGCATCCCAGAATTGGGTGAGGAACAGGAGGCGGGCATGGATCAGTGGCAGAGCAGCCGCTTGGCAGGCCGAAGGTCCCCGGGTAAGGCGGGGAAGGGCTCCCTGCCCGAAACTCCGGAGCACTGCTGCCAGTCGGTGTAGACAGTATTGAGCTGGATGGACCAAGAGTCCGACTTGGTAGAAGGCAGCTTCCTACGTTCCTGTTTCAAAACCTTGAGGACTAGCTTCTTAGCGGTCAGGCTTTTGGGAACCGCCTGGTTTTAAAGAAAGGGCTCCTAATAGTTCTGTGCTGTTTTTACTCTCCGGATTTTAATAGGCTTGCTTTTTAATTGTTTTGGTTTTGTTTGTTAAATTTGTATACCTCCTTATACCTCCAGGTCTCAGGGGAGATACAGCATAAAATCACAAAATGAAAACAAACATGAAAACAACCCTATAACTCCCCCGCCAACACATTTTAAAAGGGCATTGCACGTCCATCAGCCCAAGGCCTGCTAGAAGAGGAACATTTTTGCCTAGCGCCTAAAGATACATAAAATGATTTTTATATCGGTTTGATTGTGTCAGAGTTGAATTACCTTCCAACGGTTAGCTTTTTAGCTGTTTTGTTTTTCTCTGAGTTGCTTTGATTGGTTGCAAGCCGCCTTGAGCCCTGGTCTGGGAAAAAGGCAGGGTATAAATATATTCAATGCTTTTTTTTCCCTTACAAAATGTTTAGGGGTACTCTCATTTTCCTACTCATATTGAAATTCTGCCCCTCAATGAGGCCAAACTTAGATTCACCAAATGCGTACCCCCTACCTCCCAGAAAAAAGCACTGAATATATTTATAAATGCTAATAATTATAATAAAATAAATAAATAAAGCAAATGTAATCCCAGGGCTTGACGCCCCCCTCCCGCAAAGGGGGCTTGTTGGAACCATTACGGGAGGCTGTGGTTCTTTGAGGGGATCTGGAGCGTGGCCTCTTGGCCACGGCAGGGTCAAAGCTGGGTGAGGGAGCCGGCGGGGTTGTGGGCGGTGGGGCTGTCTCTCCCCGGTGGGGCTGTCTCTCCCCGTATGCCTCCTTCCCTCGTTGACCTTTCCATCCTGCTTGCTTCTCTGTTCTGGAAAAGGGAATGGAGAAGAAAAGGCCCTCTTGTCAGGGCGACACAGCTCCCCCCTCCCTTGCAGACCCACAGCGGGGAGGTGGCGGTCGAGGAAAGAACCAATTTTTCTTCAGCTGTGTGAAGTACAGGAGGGCACAGGTTTGATCCCTGGCACGTCCTGGCTGAAAGGGCCTCCGTTCATGGGTTACAAAAGAATCAAGGGTGTTAGAAATTGCAGAAATTCCAACCCCTGCAATGCTGGAATATGCAGCTGTCCCGTATCAGGATCGAACCGGCAACATTGCTGTTATCAGCACCATGCTCTAACCCATGGGTAGGCAAACTAAGGCCTGGGGGCCGGATCTGGCCCAATCACCTTCTAAATCCAACCCATGGATGGTCCGGGAATCAGCGTGTTTTTACATGAGTAGAATGTGTCCTTTTATTTAAAATGCATCTCAGAGTTATTTGTGGGGCATAGGAATTCATTCACACACACCCAAATATAGTCCGGCCCCCCACAAGGTCTGAAGGACAGTGGACCGGCCCCCTGCTGAAAAAGTTTGCTGACCCCTGCCCTAACCAGCTGAGTGTATCGTAGAATTATAATATTGGAAGGGACCCTGAGGGTCATCTTGACCAACCCCCTGGTGAATAGACATTCCTCTGTGGCAACCGTTAACCTAGATTTAAGCTGCCATTTGGTACTTAGCTTATATATCTGAGTTTCTAACACGCTGCTCACTGTCAGAAGTGAAGTTACAGGGAACCAGGCAGAAGGCCTTCTTGGTAGTGGCTCCCGCTCTGTGGAACGCCCTCCCTTCAGATGTTAAAGAGATAAACAGCTATAGAGTGGAACCTCAGTTTTCGAGCGTGTCGGAAGCCGAACGTTTCAGAACCCGGACGCCAAAAACCTGGAAGTAATTGCTTCCGTTTTCAAACGCACCTCACAGTTTTCACCATTGAAATTGCTGGCAGGCCTTTGCGCCTCGGTTGTCGAATGTTTTGGAAGTCGAACGGTCTTCCGGAACGGAGGTTCGACTGTACAACTTTTAGAAGACATCTGAAGGCAGCTGTGTACAGTGGTACTTCAGGTTAAGAACTCAATTTGTTCTGGAGGTCCGTTCTTAACCTGAAACTGTTCTTAACCTGAGGTTGCCGCCGCACGATTTCTGTTCTCATCCTGAAGCAAAGTTCTTAACCCGAGGTACTATTTCTGGGTTAGTGGAGTCTGTAACCTGAAGCGTCTGTAACTTGAAGCGTCTGTAACCCGAGGTACCGCTGTATAGGGAAGCTGCTAATGTTTGATGTTTTATTGCATTTTTATATCTGTTGGAAAGGGACGCGGGCGGTGCTGTGGTCTAAACCACAGAGCTTTGGACTTGCCGATCAGAAGGTTGGCGGTTCGAATCCCCGCAACAGGGTGAGCTCCTGTTGCTCGGTCCCTGCTCCTGCCAACCTAGCAGTTCGAAAGCACGTCAAAGCGCAAGTAGATAAATAGGTACTGCTCCGGCGCAACCTCAGAGTCGTCCGTGACTGGACCTAATGGTCAGGGGTCCCTTTACCTTTAGATCTGTTGGAAGCCGCCCAGAATGGCTGGGGCAACCCATGCAGATGGGCAGGGTACAAATAAAAAAAATATTATTATTATTTAGACTCTTGATTTAATGGCTTCCCGCGATGGGGAGGAGAGACCCCTGTATTGATGGAGGCATTGCTTCTGTCATTTGGGAGGGGAGCTTTGCTGAGTCTGGGTTGTCCCTCATTCCTCTGAGCTAGGGTGACTGTGGGGGGCATGGACACCTGCCCAACAAGGCCCCTCTGTTCAGGGTGGCTCTTTGTGCCTTCGGTCTCTGGGGCAACGGGGCACCTCCTCTAGCAGCTGGGTCAGGGTGGCATCTTCTGAAGCAGCCCTGTCTGGCAGCTGGCGTGAGTCTTCGCTGGGTCCAAGGCAGGGTGCCGGCCATCTCTCCGCCCCCACCCAGCGAACAGCCTTCCCTGGTTTCAAATGCCCTTTTGTGCCGGCGGAACAAAAGGTCCCCAGTGATTTGGTGGCGAGGGGGGAGGGGGAGCCAGGGCCTGGGCCTCCCAGCAAGGGGGAGGCGAGTGACGTCTCGGAGCCTCGGGGCAGCACCCAGGGACAGGCGTCCCTCCCAGGGGTGTCACAGTGGCAAAGGCAGCAGAGGCCCCACGTAGAAATCTTAGCAGAGAGGCTCCCAGGGTTTAAGCGCTGCACGTCGGGGGTTCAATAGTTGCGATTCCTGCACTGTAGGGGGTTAGTCTAGATGACTCTTAGGATCCCTTCCAGATTGGCAATTCGGTGATTTAGCTGCACCTTGTTAATTGTTTGTTTGTTTTTCAAACAAAACTGGTTTTGAAATAATTGTAAATAGTTGGTTTTTTTAACCAATTAAATCACAGAATTGTAGACTTGGAAGGGACTCTGAGGATCATCTCGCCCCGTGGTTCCCAACGTGGGGCACACGCCCCACAGGCGGGGGCAATTTGATTTTTAGGGGGGGGCAATTCGAGAATGAGTTAGACTATGTTAATGGCCTTTTAGGCTTCCTCTTTGTGAATAGGAGTTCACTTTCTGAATAATAGCCCGGCTTTAACTGGGGAGGGCGGGATATAAAAAAAAATTATTATTATTATTATTATTATTATTATTATTATTATTATTATTATTATTATGTATCAGGGGGGCAGCATCAGGATTTTAGAGATGCCTTGGTGGGGCATTTATCTAGTCCAAACCCCTGTCGGTGTCTTCTTGTTTTTGTTGTTGTTTGTAAACAGCTTTATTATAAATCTTGCGATATAAATAACCTGAACACTCCTCTTTCCCTCTCTTGTTTCTCCCATGCACCCCGCTCCAAAACCCCACAATCTGATCAATGATACCTTGGGGGGTCACTGAGCGCAAACTCTTCACGTGCTCAGAAGTGCTCTCTCCATTGTCTCTTCGGATTCTTGGTGGTGCAGAATTGGGCCTTGGGTACATGGAGACAGAGGAAGCTGCTTTCGACTGAACCAGGCCATTGCCCCACCTGGCCTGCTCTTGTTTACGCCATGTTTTCGGGTTTCGGGCAGGGGGTACCTCCCCAGTTCTTCCTAGAGACCCCAGGCGTTGTATCGGAGACCTTCTGCACGCCAGGCAGAGCTGTGGGTGGAGAAGACTCCTGATGAGAGTCTTCTGGGTTCTTCTGAAGGGGATGGCGGTGTTTTCGGGTGTCAGGAGCTGAGGAACATGTCAGCGAACGCTGCAGTCCTCCTGAAAGGGGGGTGGGGAGTGGAGGGTTGGTGCTGCAAATTTCGGTGCATCCCCAGGGAGTACAGGGTGGGGGTGCCAAGCTTGGAATAGCTACTTGCGTGGGAGCCTCTCTTTTGGTTTTTAGTTTTATTTCCACATAGGCAAAGGGAGGTGTGAAGATTGCACAATGTTTTAACCATGAAGTCTGGTAGCTGTGCGGTGCAGAAGGAAGTCAGCAGCGGTGGGGGGGCATAGTTAGAACAGGGTGAATGTTGCAGCCTTGATTCTTTCTCTCTCCTCACCCGCTCCCTCCAAGATTGTTCCTCTGAGGCTTTATCTGGCCCAGGTGCCCATTCTGTCGCACTTTCGGGAGCCACACTGGGCATCTCAGAAAGATGAAGGTGTCATTTGGTACCTAGTTTATATATCTTCGAGTTTCAAAAATTGCTCGCTGCTGGAAGTGAAGTTACAGGGAACCAGAGGGCCTTCTCGGTGGTGGCACCCTCCTTGTGGAATGCCCTCCCATCTGATGTCAAACAGATAAAGAACTACAGTGGTACCCCAGGTTACAGACGCTTCAGGTTACGTGTTTTCGGGTTGCGCACTGCACCGAACCTGGAAGTACCGGAACGGGTTACTTCCAGGTTTCAGTGCATGTGCAGAAATGCTAAATTGCGCTTGGCACATGTGCAGAAGCACCGGGTTGCGATCCACGCGTGCGCAGACGCGGCGCTGCGGATTGCAAATGTGCCTCCTGCACGGATCACACTTGCAACCCGAGGTTCCACTGTATACAACTTTCAGAAGACATCTGAAGGCAGCTCTGTATCAGGAAATTGTTAATGTCTGAGGTTTTATTGTGTTTTTATATCTGTTGGCAACCCGGTCAGATGGGCGGGCTTAAATATAACAATACACTGGAACCTCAGTTGCCGAACAATTCAGAACCCGAACGCCAACAATCCGGAAATGAATGCTTCCGTTTTCGAACACGCCTCAGAGGTCAAAGGGCTTCCGAGGTGCATTTCTCCATTTTTTTAAAGGAATTTCCAGTCTTCCGGAACAGATTACATTTGACAACCAAGGTTCCACTGTACAGTGGTACCTCGGATTCCATACGCTTCAGGTTACATACGCTTCAGGTTACAGACTCCGCTAACCCAGAAATATTACCTCAGGTTAAGAACTTTGCTTCAGGGTGAGAACAGAAATCGCGCGGCGGCAGCAGGAGGCCCCATTAGCTAAAGTGGTGCTTCAGGTTACGAACAGTTTCAGGTTAAGAACAGACCTCCGGAATGAATTAAGTACTTAAGCTGAGGTACCACAACTATTTAACAGCCTCCTCTAGCTTATATATCTGAGTTTCAACATTGCTCTTATGATGTCATTATGTCCTTAAATCATGCTGAGGCGAGGTGAGGTGAGTGGAGACAGTGGAAAGACTTAGATTCCCACCTGAGGGTGCTTTTAAAGCAGGGGTTGGCAAGGTTTACTCCAGTAGAGATCCCTCTGTGGGCCGGATTGCGCGCATGCCCATGATTTCTGGCGTCTGCATTTGTGCAGGCGCAATTTCCGGTGTCTGCGCATGTGGAGACGCAATTTCCGGTGTCGCGGAAGCGAGTCCCCATGCAGCACTGCGCCAGTTTAGTGCAGCACACGGAGACTCGCCAAGCGGGTGGCTCAGTTTGGGGGCGGCTTGTGGGCCGGTTAAACGACCCCCATGGGCCGCTTGTGGCCCATGGGCCTTAGGTTGCCGACCCCTGTTTTAAAGTGTCAAGGCCTAAAAGACACTTGATGATTTCTCTCTTTGTCACCGTGCTGGAAGGGGAAGAGTTGCCTCGATGTTTCTAGGGCGGCCTTTCCGGTTTCCGTAGCAACCAGGCAGGAGAGACAAGGTGTGTCTCTTCTGCATCAATAGATTTTTGATGGGTGCTCTCCCCCCTCCTAGCTTTCCCATGAAAATTCCCTGGAATAAGGTTTGCTGCGGAGGGGGCAGAATATGCATTTCCAGATCTTTGGGGCCTGGTGGGGAGGAAGGGCCCCCGCCCACAGCCAGTGGCCCAAAGGAGGAGTGTGGATGCCATCAGGGGCTGTGGCCTTGAGCCCAGACTTAGCCCCAGAATTTGTGGGTTGAGGAGACTGTCCTCTGAGCATGTACAAAGGGTTTTTTTTGGGGGGGGAGAAGGAGCACGCTGCATGAAAACGTTAATGTTTTGTATGATAATTGTTCTTCTTCTTTATGGCATAATGCATATTTTTTGTAAATTTGAAAGTACGACCAACGAAACATCGAGCTAAAATATGCCGTAGGAAAGAGGAAGAAAAATAAATGATTTTTTAAAATATTTTTTTTTAAAAAAAATATGAATAGTGTAAAATATATTCCATGGTGGTATGCACAGTTCATATTCATACAAAATGTATCAAGTGTTCCAAAACATTGCCAGATAAAATCGTATTTAGTAGTCTATATGTGTAGTACATTGTATGTATAGTGTAGGGTAATATATTTATGTTTTTAAATGCAAAACAAGTTACCTTTTAAGTAACTGACTTCTAATAAGAATAAGAACAATACAGAAAATCTTCTCTTCTCCCCACCCCCCAAGCTGAGAATTAGAGACAAGTCAGATGTCCAGAGCCCCCAAATCTATTTAAAAAAGAAAATTTAAATGCGCTGCCTTTGCATCTGATGCCATCTTGACTTTACTGGGTGTAGTTATTTTTAATGATCTGACAATATGACTTTGCTCTGAGGATGCCTTTGTAGGTGTGAAAAGGCAGCTGTAGCTGTTTTTAATTATAAATAATTCCAAAGCGTTGGCTGAGCTGCAGTGATAACTCAGAAGCCTCGTCACCCCCGTTCCTGCTTACCGATATTGTTCGTGTTATTAATTTACAGCCTGCCTTTTTCAGAAAAGCGCAGGAGCCGTCCTCATGTGAAATCAGGGTAACACAAAGCACACACGTCCCCTCCTGTAGCTCAGGGGTATAGAACACTTGCCAGGCATGTAGAAGGTCCCTGGTTCCACCCCTGACATTTCCAGGTAGGGCTGGGAGACACTCCCTGCCTGAAACCTTGGAGAGCTGCTGCTGCTGCTGCCAGTCAGTGCAGACAGTACTAAGCTAGATGGCCTCAGTGGTTTGGCTTAGTATAAGGCAGCTTCCTGCGTTCTTTCTCCAAAAATATATTTCCATTTTCTTTTTGTAAATATTCTTTTAAATTTCGTTTTGTAATGTATATATAAAACAGAGAGAACCGAAGTTAAGAGCTGAAAGTTAAAAGATGAAAAACAAAGCTATAAAACAGGCACAGAGAATTGAGTCCGATTGCACGTGGGTTCAAATAACAAAGTTCAAGTAAAGAATATTTGTGTCATCTGATTATCTGGTTCCAGACTTGCCAAGCTTGGGACGAGAGTTGTCTTGAAAATGTTGGCTCTGTTGTCCATGTAATAAAGGAATACCAACTCATGTTAAAAGGGCCTGGTCCTTGTCAAAATCCCAAATTATGCGTAATTTTCTCCATTCTAGCTCTATTCCAGAGTGATTGGTACCAAGCGTCCGGAGTGAGATTTTGGGCCATTTCCCACTGAGTTGCAAATAACTATGCCAAGATCATATAGAAGACCAATTCTTTTGGCACTATATCTACATTGGCACCATCAGAAACACTAATTTTGGACAGCAAACCATGGTTTCTTTAGTAACCTGTCTCGTTTCCGTCAAAATTAAGTTCAAGGAATTTTGCGTCGACTTACTGGTACATTCCCATCCTAAATAGAATAAAATAGAATTTATTATTTATACCCCGCCCATCTGGCTGGGTTTCCCCAGCCACTCTGGGCGGCTTCCAACAGAGTATTAAAATACAGTGGTCTGTTAGACATTAAAAGCTTCCCTAAAGAGGGCTGCCTTCAGATGTCTTCTAAATGTTTAGTAGTTATTTTTCTCTTTGACATCTGGTGGGAGGGCGTTCCACAGGGCGGGTGCCACCACCGAGAAGGCCCTCTGCCTGGTTCCCTGTAACTTGGCTTCTCACAGTAAGGGAACCACCAGAGGGCCCTTGGCGCTGGATCTCAGTGTCCAGGTAGAACGATGGGAGTGGAGACGCTCCTTCAGGTATACTGGACCAAGGTCATTTGGGGCTTTAAAGGTCAGCACCAGCACTTTGAATTGTGCCCAGAAGCGTACTGGGAGCCAATGTAGGTCTTTCAATACCAGTGTTATGTGGTCTCGGCAGCCGCTCCCAGTCACCAGTCTAGCTGCCGCATTCTGGATTAGTTGTAGTTTCTGGGTCACCTTCAAAGGTAGCCCCATGAAGAATGCATTGCAGTAGTCCAAGCGGGAGATAACTAGAGCATGCACCACTCAGGCGAGACAGTCTGCGGGCAGGTAGGGTCTCAGCCTGCGTACCAGATGGAGCTGGTAAACAGCCTCCCTGGACACAGAATTGACCTGCACCTCCATGGACAGCTGTGAGTCCAAAATGACTCCCAGGCTGCGCACCTGGTCCTTCAGGGGCACAGTGACCCCATTCAGGACCAGGGAGTCCCCCACACCCTCCCGCCTCCTGTTCCCCAAAAACAGTACTTCTGTCTTGTCAGGATTCAACCTTAGTCTGTTAGCCACCATCCATCCTCCAACCGCCTCCAGGCACTCACACAGGACCTTCACCGCCTTCACTGGTTCTGATTTGAAAGAGAGTTAGAATGTACCAAGTTCATCGCAGCAACAATCTCCAACCATTAGGTGATATGGAAGGAAGCCATTCTGACATTTGCAAAGGAGTACGATACCACCTGCGTAGCAATTTCAAGGTGTTTTCCGTAAGAAAACTGGGAACGGATGTTAAGGGTTGTTATTTCCAAACTTTCAAGCTTGTGGTTTTCTCTCCCTCCAGATCCTGGCTGGGCATCTATCAATCGCGGAGTGCTGGTCTGCGACGAATGTTGCAGTGTCCATCGCAGTCTGGGGCGCCATATATCCATCGTCAAGCACCTTCGGCACAGCCCTTGGTCGGCCACCTTGTTGCAGGTGAGTGGGGGCACCTTTTGGGATGGGGGCGGAGGGACAGTGGCATCCCCAGAAGGGTGGCACAAAGCTGATTTTTTAAAAAAATATATCTTTATTAATTTAAAATAAATACATTTATGAAAAACAGACGTACATACAAGTAAACATACAATCAAATAAACAAATAACAGAAAAATCAAACAAACCACCACACTATAAGATATAAGAAGATTAATATAATTATCATCATATCTACTCCTGGTATTGAACACAATTATAAAATTTATAGAAAAGAAATTTAAAACTGACTTCCAGTTAATCTCACTGAAGTTTGTCTATCCATTACTTTGTATCGCACATGTTTCTTATGTACCGTATTTTTCACTCTATAAAACGCACCAGACCACAAGTTTTTGGAGGAGGAAAACAAGAAAAAAAATATTCTGACTCTCAGAAGCCAAAACAGCAAGAGGGATCGCTGTGCAGTGAAAGCAGCAATCCCTCTTGCTGTTCTGGCTTCTGGGATACAGTGGTGTCCCGCAAGACGAACGCCTCGCAAGACGGAAAACCCGCTAGACGAAAGGGTTTTCCGTTTTGGAGGCGCTTCGCAAAACGAATTTCCCTATGGGGCTGCTTCGCAAGACGAAAAAATCTTGCGTCCCCCCGCGGGTTTCCCCCCGCTTTTTTTGCCCTTTTCCTAAGCCTCTAAGCCGCTTAACAGCTGATCGCTGAAAGCCGCTTGACAGCTGTAGCGCTAATCCACTAAGCTGTCAATGGGCTTGCTTCGCAAGACGAAAAAACCGCTAGACGAAGAGAATCGCGGAACGGATTCTTTTCGTCTAGCGAGGCACCACTGTAGCTGCGTAGCCTGCATTCACTCCATAAGACGCACACACATTCCCCCTTACTTTTTAGGAGGGAAAAAGTGAGTCTTATAGAGCAAAAAATACGGTAATTTCTTTTTACCTCCCTACAAACTTATATTTATACAATACAGGGATCAGTCTAATTCTGCCAAGATGTTTCCTTTTATTCCATAGTTTTCTAAATATTCTTTAAAGATTCGCCAATCCTTATAGACTTATTGTTTTGGTTGGCTGATTTTGAAGCATAGTCTGCTATTACCGTATTGGCCCGCATATAAGCCACACCCGAATACAAGCCGCACCAAATACAAGCTGTTTCATAAGGTATATATTTAAGGAAGATGAATGAATGAACAAATTAAGTTAAATTGGATATGCAGAAGATATTAAAAATAAATTTAAGGAACCGCAGACGGCAGGGCAAGGAAGTCAAGTTTTGAAATGTCAAAATGATTGTAAAATCAGTGAAATGTATAAAGGCCTGGTTAAGGAGGAATTGTAATCTCCTTGGGGGCAGGGGCCTGTCTCTTCCATCTCTCTTTCCAGTACACCAAAATGCAATAAAAAAAATTATTAAGAGGATCCCCAGTGAAGGAAGGTTGCAGTGTTCAAATTAGAAAGAAGGCAAATCAGAGGCGATGTGAAAGAAGCTTCTAAACTTGCATATGCATAATTGTGTGTCCCTGCGCTGGAACTCATAGACATCCAATGCAGCTGCGTGTTGGGTGATTTGGGACAGACCAAAGGCAGGACTTCTTTACACAGTTAAACTGTGGAACTCCCCGTTGCAGGAGGCAGTGACACCCACCAAGTTGGATGCCTTTAAAAGAGAAATGGACTAATTCATGGAGGAGGAGATGCTATCAATGGCAACTAGCCCCAATGGCTATTATCTGCCTCCATAGTCAGAGGCAGAAATGCTTCTGAATACCATTTGGGACGCGGGTGGCGCTGTGGGTTAAACCACAGAGCCTAGGACTCGCTGATCAGAAGGTCGGTGGTTCAAATCCCCGCGACGGGGTGAGCTCCCGTTGCTCGGTCCCTGCTCCTGCCAACCTAGCAGTTCAAAAGCAAGTAGGTAAATAGGTACCGCTCTGGCGGGAAGGTAAATGGCATTTCCATGCGCTGCTCTGGTTCGCCAGAAGCGGCTTAGTCATGCTGGCCACACGACCCGGAAGCTGTACGCCGGCTCCCTCGGCCAATAAAGCGAGATGAGCGCCGCAACCCCAGAGTCGGCCACGACTGGACCTAATGGTCAGGGGTCCCTTTACCTTTACCAGTTGATGGAAGCCACAGCAGGCGAAAGTGCTCTTGTGTTTGGGTCCTACTTGAGAGTTTTGTACTGGGACATCTGGTTGGCCGATGTGAGAACAGAATTCTGGCATAGGGGGCCCTCTTTGGCCTGATCCAGCAGGCTCTCCTTATGTTCCTAAACAAGTTTTGCTCAGCTTTGGGGCTGGGGGGGACTGGGCCACAGTCTTTGCAGGAGTTCTGGGGGCACTGGGGAGGCAGACCATGTAATCATTCAGAGAGGACCTTCAAGGCCTGTAATGTTAAAAAGCAATGAACAGCAGGTATTAAAAGCAATCAAAAGGTACGGTAATTACTAGCAGCAACATGCCGAAAAGGACACATATTTTGATCTCCACATTCTACACGCCTGGATGGCATGTGCCTATAGCAGGCGCCGAAAACGAGTACACCGACTTCAACAGGCAGGGAGTTCCACAGAGGTTGGTTTCTTACAAGTGTGTTAAAAGGAGAATTTATTCTGGCACCTGTAACAAAAAGCAGTTCCACAGGCCAAAGCCGTCAGACGAGCATCGATGCAACAAGGTGACCCTGCAAGTAAACTGGCTATTTTCCTGTTGACTTTTTCTCTCCTTCTTTTTTTCTCCCCCCCCCCCAATCCCCACCCCCTGGTCCTCAGATGGTGCACACCCTCGCGAGTAACGGTGCCAATTCTATATGGGAACACTCGCTGCTTGATCCGGCGCAGGTCCAGAGCGGGAAGCGTAAGGCGAACCCGCAGGATAAAGTCCAGTGAGTCCCAGTGGATTGGGGGAGGGGGTAGATGGGGGAGGATTTGGGGGGGTACCTACCTGGGGAGATGGGTGGGGCTCGTTCCTCCTGCAAGGAGGGATGGTGGTGGGCATTGACCATTCTGTAATGTTTGTGGGGGTTATGGGGTGCGTACAGAAGGGCGGGGCCGCTGGATGATGCCAGCTGTAATTATGATTTTCTGGTACAGTGGTACCTCGGGTTACATACACTTCAGGTTACATACGCTGCAGGTTACAGACTCCGCTAACCCAGAAATAGTGTGCATGCACACGAAAGCTCATACCACGAACTAACTTAGTTGGTCTTTAAGGTGCTACTGGAAGAATTTTTTTTTGTGTGTCCAGAAATAGTGCTTCAGGTTAAGAACTTTGCTTCAGGGTGAGAACAGAAATCGTGCTCCGGCGGCCTGGCATCAGCAGAAGGCCCCATTAGCTAAAGTGGTGCTTCAGGTTAAGAACAGTTTCAGATTAAGTACGGACCTCCGGAACGAATTAAGTACTTAACCTGAGGTACCACCGTACGTCCCTAACAGCAGCACCTTAGAGACCAGCTAAGTTATTGGTATGAGCTTTCGTGTGCATGCACTCTTCTTCAGATACACATTCTTCCACATTCTTCAGGTGTGTATTTGAAGAAGTGTGCATGCACATGAAAGCTCATACCAATAACAAACTTAGTTGGTCTCTAAGCTGCTACTGGAAGGAATTTTTTTATTTTGTTTCGACTACAGCAGACCAACACGGCTACCGACCTGTAACTGGTACATCCCTGTCTTACTCAGAATGTTAGTGTTGGACCAGTTGGCCTTCACTGACAACTCATTCTTAACCGGAACCATTTAAAAAATAATCATTGTTTGACAGTTACTAACAACTCCACTGCCCCAGATAAGATTGCTGCAAATCGTAACAATCTGCAAGAAAATACTACTTAGCGTAAAATTGCAATATTTCTTCTAAAAACCTCTCAAAATCTACTTGGATTTGCTTTTGTGGGAGGGCATTGTTTTGTTGACAATATTACATAGGGGCAGCCAGTTTTCCCATAATTTTTACTGTACCTGCTTGCAATTCTGGCTCTTGAGGCATCTTTTTTTTGCCACTGTAGCCAAATCCCAAATTTTATTAAGCATTCGTTCCAAGAATGTAACTTTTGAGCCGTTAGCAGATAGGATATAAGTCCCTTAAATGTTCTTTGCGTGTGATAAGCGATGTACAGTTGAGCAGTATCGACGCTGGATCTAAGGGAACGTCGCATTTCAATATTTTTCTTATCATTTTATCACCCATCTGGAATTGGAAGGTAGACTGTGCAACCCAAAGGATGAGGGCAATTTTAAAGCTCTTCCTTTAATTCTGTATAGAGTTAAATCTGCTTTTGCCAACCTGATGGCCTCTCAGAGGTTTTGGACTACATCTCCCATCAGCCCTAGGCAGCCTGGCTTAGTCTTGGACTGCACCTGTGCTGACTGGGAGTTGTAGTCCCAAACCTCTGAAGAGCGCTAGGTTAGGGACAGCTGTTCTACACACTCTCCCAAGGCCTCTCTGATCATCAAATCATAGACATGTAGAGTTTTAAGGGACCCTGGGGGTCATCCAGTCCAACCCACTGCAACACAGGAACCTTTTGCTCAACATGGGATTCGAACCCACAACCCTTTAAGAGTTTCATTCTCTACCAGCTGAGCTATCCCTTATGCCTCTATTCTTTATCTGTGGCCATATTCCTGGCCTACTCAGACATCTCAGCCTCCTGCAAGGGCCCTTTTAATAGTTCTGCAAATGAAGCAGGGAACTAATTTTGAACTTGCTGACCGCAGCAGAGAGAGGAGAGACCCAAGAACTCTGTCTATTTTGGAGCGGACGTCTGAAAGGGTTGGAAAAGGAGCGGGAGCAGCTCCGGTTGCAGAAGACACCCGGCGAAGTCATAACTCCGCCTTTGCCAGATGTTTCGGACTACAACTCCCATCATCCCCAGCAGGCATGGCTATCTGACGCTGGGGCTGATGGGAATTGTAGTGTGAAGCATCCAAAGGGCATCAGGTCAGGCAGAAGCGGAGTTAAGATTTCCATGGACACTGTCGGTCATTTCCACACTTCACCCCATAACTTAGAGGGTTCAAACTCTTTCAGAAATGAAGTGTGGGTTGTCTGAAGTGGTAAGAGACCCACAGATAATTTCTGAAAGCGTTTGAGCTACTGCAAAATCAAAGGGAATTTATTTTGCCCTTCGCAGAGCTTGCATTTCCAAGTTTCATTCTGTTCTTGCTCTGCACATCGCTCTTATGGCTTTAAATTCTGACGCCACCTGTCAGCTTAGTTGCGCCTCCTGCATTGCACGGGGTTGGACTAAATGACCTTTGGGGTCCCTTCAAATTCTACATTTCTAAGAGATGATGATGACGATGATGGAAGAAGGCAAAATCAATGAATAGCTGTCAAAGTGCTTTGTAGGTCTCTATGTTCAATTGCATTTCTTGGTCTTCCACTTCCATATTTTGTTGTTTTTAATAAAATGTTGAAACCAAGAATTAGAGTCTTCCCAGGGCAGGGCCTGAAGCTTGTGCTGGAGGAGGTGGAGCAGAGAGGGAAAGAGTGCCTCTGGTCATGTGCAGAGGTGCTCTTAGCCCTCATTATCCAGAAGCTTGATGAGCTTCCAGGCTACCTGAATCTTCTCAAGGCCACTGCTATGAATAAATCCCTGTTGGGGAGAAAGGCCTCACCTGTGCAGTTCACTTAAAGCAGCATCATACAGTTGTAACAGTTCCCCCAGAGAATCCTGGGAACTGTAGTTCGTTGTTAGGCGATCCCTCCCCCTGTGCCCTTCACAGAGCCACAATTCCCAGAGTTCCCTGAAAAAGAGGAATTGATGGTCACACCACTTTAGGAATTGTACTTCCGTGAGGGGGAGAATAGGGGGTGTCACCTAATAACACTCAACACTCATGACAAACTACAGATCCCAGGATTCTGGGGAGGAAAGCCATGTTTGTTTCAAGTGCTTTAAATCTGTAGTGCAGACTGCGCCCAGTGTGGTTCCTCACTGATCTGCTCCTGTTCTGTATCGCAGCCCCACCAAGTCTGAATTCATCCGTGCCAAATACCAGATGCTGGCCTTTGTCCACAAGCTCCCGTGCCGAGACGACGACGGCGTCACCGCCAAGGACCTCAGCAAGGTAGACACCTCTGTGTGCGCACCTGAAAGGGGTTTACGGAGAGAACAACTCCAGGAAACCATCAGAGTTAAAAGCAGTCCTTTTTTTCTAAAAAAATATGTTTAGGGGTGCTCTCATTTTCCTACACTTATTGAAATACTGCCCCTCAGTGAGGCCAAACTTAGATTCACAAAATGTTTAGGGGTATGCGTACCCCTGTGTCCCCCCAGCACTGGTTAAAAGCAACAGTTTAAAATAATTCAAAAAATAGTAATTGGAATAAGCTAAAAACCAGATGAAAACACACGTCGGGCTTTGCCTAAGCAAAGAAGTTTTTAGCAGCTGCTGAACGGAGTACACAGCGAAGGCGCCTGACTCATATCACTAGGCAGGGAGTTCCAAAGGACAGGAGCTGCCAGGCTAAAACACGGATTTCTTACAAATGAAGAATGAGTATTGTGTGGCACCTGTAATCATGCCAGCTTCACAGCCTGAAGTGGTTGAGAGGGATTAAATGGGGTATATGAGATCTTGTTTTCTGGGGTCTTCGTCCCTCGGTTTGTGGGGGGCTGGCCTGTTTGTGGGTGCACATGTTTGTAGATAGCTTTGTGTTTCCTTCCACCTGACCTCTCTCCTCCTCGTCCTCCTTCCTCCGCAGCAACTGCATTCAAGCGTCCGGACAGGGAACCTGGAGACCTGCTTGCGCCTTCTTTCCCTGGGCGCCCAGGCCAACTTCTTCCACCCGGTGAGCCCCTGCCACTGCCCCATCTCCCAATGTCGGGTTTCTTACCCTGCCGCACCCTGCTAGGTCTCGAAATATCTGCCCTTTTCGCTTAATTGGCGGAGCCTGGCTATAGAGAGAAAGAGTGCCTCTGGGCATGTGCTGTGTGCAGTGGTAGATCAAAATCCTCTGCTTTTTGTAGGAGAAAGGGACGACGCCCCTGCACGTCGCTGCCAAGGCGGGCCAGATCCTCCAGGCGGAGCTGCTCGTTGTCTATGGGGCAGACCCTGGGGCGCCTGACGTGAATGGACGCAGCCCCATCGATTACGCCAGGTGAGGGTGTCATGTATAGCCTCGCCCACTTCTGACTCTAGCCCCTCCCACTGCTGGCCCAATATTGCCCATCAACAGGGTAGCACTGTGGTCTAAACCACTGAGCCTCTTGGGCTTGCCGATCAGAAGGTTGATGGTTCTAATCCCCGTGACGGGTGAGCTCCCGTTGCTCTGTCCCAGCTCCTGCCAACCTAGAAGTTCAAAAGAACACCAGTGCAAGTAGATAAATAGGTACCACTGCAACGGGAAGGTAAACGGCATTTCCGTGCACTCTGGTTTCCGTCACCGTTGTGCCAGAAGCAGTTTAGTCCTGCTGGCCACATGGCCCAGAAATCTGTCTGTGGACAAACGCCGGCTCCCTTGGCCTGAAAGCGAGATGAGCGCCGCAAGCCCATAGTTGCCTTTGATTGGACTTAACCAAGCACAATTCAAAGTGTTGGTGTTGACCTTTCAAGCCCTTAATGGCCTTGGCCCAGTATACCTGAAGGAGCGTCTCCACCCCCATCGTTCTGCCCGGACACTGAGGTCCAGCGCCGAGGGCCTTCTGGCGGTTACCTCATTGCAAGAAGCCAAGTTACAGGGAACCAGGCAGAGGGCCTTCTCGGTGGTGGCGCCCGCCCTGTGGAACGCCCTCCCACCAGATGTCAAAGAGATAAACAACTACCTAACATTTAGAAGACATCTGAAGGCAGCCCTGTTCAGGGAAGCTTTTAATGTGTGAAATTTAATGTATTTTTCATCTTTGTTGCAAACCGCCCAGAGTGGTTGGGGAAACCCAGGCAGATGGGCGGGGTACAAATAATATTAATTGTTGTTGTTGTTGTTGTTGTTATTTACCTTTTTATCTTTACCTATCAGCAGTCTAAGAGATGGTTACCCATTTGTGGTTCCTGATTGCAGCAGATCCGCTCTGTTGTATTAAGTTTGTAACGAGTCCTGTTTACTAGGGTGGGTTCTCCCTCCCTCCCCCCCCCTCTCTCTTTCTGGCCTACCTCGTCTGACCGTTGTCCCCCCCCCCCCCCCCCACAGGCAGGCATCTCAGCACGAACTGGCCGAGCGCCTGGTGGAATGCCAGTACGAGCTGACGGACAGGCTGGCTTTCTACCTCTGTGGGCGAAAGCCAGGTAAGAGAACCACACCATGTTCCGAGTGGGAGGGAGCCGATCTTCTGGGATAACAACCTACTACTGCAGCAACTTCCCTCTGAGCGGCCTGTCCAGCCTCCCTTCTGAACGCAGATGAGCTGGGGGCTCAGGGAGGGGTCCCTGTTCAAGACAAAACAGCTGCAGAGTGGAAACAGGGAATTTGCCATGCACTGAGCCAGACGACTGGTCAGCCTAGTCCAGTGTTGTCTTCCCTGCCTGGCAGGAGCTGTCCAGGATTTCAGAAAAAGCATCTCTCCCAACCCAATCTGGAGAGGTCCAGGCTTGAACCTGAGACCTTCTGCATGCAAAGTTGCAACCCTCTGAGCTAACACATGACGTTTCCTGTGTTCCTATTTAAATCGGCTCCTAAATCAGAACCGTGAGGACCGACGTCTACCGTATTTTTCGCTCCATAAGACGCACCTGACCATAAGATGCACCTACCGTATTTTTCGCTCTATAGGACGCACTTTTCCCCCTTCAAAATTGAAGGAGTAATGTGTGTGCGTCCTATGGAGCGAAGAAGCCATTGCCCCGCAACACTCTCCCAGCTGGAGAGGTGACGCGCGGCTATGGCAGGAGCCTCTATAGCCGCGTGCCACCTCTCCAACCCCCGCGACCCTCTCCCAGCTGGAAAGGTGACGCGCGGGTATACCAGGAGCCTCTATAGCCGTGTGTCACCTCTCCAATCGGGAGAGCGCGCGTGGGGCTAAAGAAGCCGTAGCCCCGCGACCCTCTCCCAGCTGGAGAGGTGACACGCGACTATGGCAGCAGCCTCTCCGCTGCGCGCCTTTCCGCTTCTCCCCAACCTGCTCTTTGGGGCTGCTGGTGGGCTTCCCCCCGCCAGCCCCAAGGAGCAGGCCGAAAGGAACCTGCAGCCTGGAGAGGAGAGGGGTCGCTGCGCACCCACCCCTCTCCAGGCTTCCGAGGTAGCCGCCTGAAGGCGACTGAATGCACCTTAAACGGCACCTTGTTTTAGAGGGGGGAAAGAAAAGGGGGAAATTCTCCCCCTCTCTGCGCAACGCCTCCTGCCGCTTCGCGGAAGGGGCGCTGGGCAGAGAGGGGGAGATTTTTTTTTTTCTTGTTTCCCCCCCTCTAAAACAAGGTGTGTCCTATTGTCCGGTGCTTCCTATGGTGCGAAAAATACGGTAGTTTTTAGAGGGGGAACGCAAGGGGAAAAAATTCTTTAAAGGGAACGCTGAGCAGAGCCTGTATGCATCCCAGGCGCTGCTCAGCGCTCCCTTTCACGAGCAGCGTGGAGCGTGTGTGTGGCGCTTGCAGGTTTTTCCTCCTCGGGGAAAAGCCTGCAAGCGCCACACACACACTCAGTGCGCTCTTTAAAGGGAGCTTTTCCCTTTAAAGCTCTTGCGGGCTTTTCCGCGAAGTGGAAAATCCCCCAAGAGCCGCAAACACGCTCCACGCGGCTCATGAAAGGGAGCGCTGAGCAGAGCCTGGGATGCACACAGGCTCTGCTCAGCGCTCCCTTTAAAGAGCTGCGTGGAGTGTGTTTGTGGCTCTTAGGGGGTTTTCCCCGAGGAGGAAGAAGGGACTGACAGGCTGCCCTTCTCCCTCCTCGGGGAAAAGCCAGCAAGAGCCGCACACACTCTCCACATGGCTCTTTAAAGGGACCGCTGAGCAGAGCCTCCCGCCTGCATTCGCTCCATAAGATGCACACACATTTCCCCTTATTTTTTAGAAGGGGAAAAGTGTGTCTTATGGAGCGAAAAGTACGGTAATTTCTAAGACAAGGGTTGCAGCTCTTTGGGAGAGCATCTGCTTTGCACGCTAGAGGTCCCAAATTCAATTTCCGGCATCTCCAGGTAGGGCTGAGAGAGACAGCTCCCCCTCCAAAAAATAACCTTGCAGAGCCACAGCTGCCAGTCAGTGTAGACAACACTGAGCTAGATGAGCCAATGAATCTGACTCGGGATAAGGTGTTTTGCTTGGCTCGTGTGATTCGCTCATCCTTTCCCAAGTTCCCCTTTTGTGCAATATTGCTATTTTTCTCGGTTTATTAAAAAATGTAGCGATCAGAATTGTGTTTACCGTTAAGACAAGAGTGGCGTGACTTGATTATCTTCTCCCAGGAAACTTTGCCACAGGGCCATTGCTCTTTCGCTCACGCGTAACGATGGCATGGCTGTTGTTGTTTAAAACCCTTACCTTTCCAAATAATTCCTGGCATTCCCTGTTTCTGCTGCAGCAGAGCAAGTGGGAATGTATATTTCGGTGGTGCTGGGGAATGAGACATCCTGCTAATCTTTGTGGAACCAGGGAGTCGGCCCGGGGACCCCCAGCGGTCATCTAGTCCAACCCCTGCAATGCAGGGGTCCCAGTGAGCCAGCGAACCTGCCTCTGTGCAAGGGGGGCAGGGCGACTGGATTCAGCAAAGCTGCTTTCGATCTCACTCAACCAATTTCCTTTCTTTATTTTGTCTCTCTACGCAGACCACAAGAATGGGCATTACATCATCCCGCAAATGGCAGACAGGTGGGGAACAGTGACAATTCATGGCATGTTTGTTCAAAATGCAATTGAAACCATTTAACTCAACAGAACTGGCCGACTTGATGCAGGGAGGCCAGCTATTTCAAAGTCTGATAGTTGTTTGCACCCCCTGCTGCCTCCTTGCCTCTTGGCCTCCCACTTTGAGAACGACTGCTCTGGCCTCCTAAACCGCATCCTGGTACAGTCGTACCTCGGAAGCCGAACGGAATCCGTTCCAGAAGTCCGTTCAACTTCCAAAATGTTCAGAAATCAAAGCATGGCTTCCGGTTGGCTCCAGGAAGCTCTTGCAGCCAATTGGAAGTCCTGCTGGATGTTTGGGTCCCAAAGAATGATCACAAACTGGAACACTCACTTCCGGGTTTGCAGCGTTCAGGAGCCAAAACGGCGTTCGGGATCCAAGCTACAACTGTATTATAGAATTGTTGAGTTGGAAGGGACCACTAGTGTCATCTAGTCCAGCCCCCTGCAATGCAGGACTCTCACCCAAGGCAGGACTCGAACCCACAACCCTGAGATTAAGAGTCTCATGCTTGACCAACTGAGCTGTCTACAGCTGAATCAAGAGCCTGCCCCATCGTTGCTCCTCAGATCTGACATTTGGGTGCTTCTGCCTCGAGGTCTGAGTGGTGGTGGCCCCTCTGACGTCTCTGAGGAGGGTTCTTAAGTGGGTCGCTCTCACCCACCCCAAAGGGGGGGTCCTCTGTACCAGATACAGGGGGCCCTGGCTGCTTGTCGAGGCCCCCAGACTGTGGTGTATTTTGGTCTTAGAAGCATAGAATTGTACTGGAAGCGTTCCTGAGGGTCATCTAGTCCAACCCCCTTCACTGCATCCCTCGGCTCAGTTTTGGGCACGGTCTGGGTCAGTGTTAGGCAAGGAGAGACTGGCTTGATATCTTGACCCAGCGAGCACCTGCGAGACCTTCAGGAGGCGAGTGCGAATCCCCACCCTTTGGCTACATAACACTCTGCTTTTTTTTCTTAACATCCTCACTTCTCTCTTTTTCCAACCCCTCGCTGCCTTTCCGGAGTTCAGAGTGCGCCCAAAATGCATGTCTCAAAGGTACCAAGGCTTCAGCTTCCGTCTGCATGACGACACCATTGCCCTGTGTGCCCCACACACGCCCTCCAAATTTCTGTGGGGTCTAGGGAGATATAACATGGATTATCAGTGTCTGTTTTATGGGGTGGGCTTGGAGGAGATTGGAGGAGATTGGAGGCAAAATGGCAGGGAGGGTGGGAATAAATAGAATATTTTTGTGACCATGTTTAGCCTGTCAGTCTCTCCCCACACCCCCAGTCTTCTGCACGGCTGGAAAAAACCCAGGATTATGAATGCTTAGAAGGTTGCCCTTGAGAGAATCTGCCCAAGGGTCTAGGGATGCGAAGAGAGCCTGGCTGCTGGAGACCACCTAGTCCAGCGCCCGCTCCTCTTTGTGGCTAGCCAGATTTGGCTAAATGCTGCCACCGCTGGCGGCAAGCAAAGTCGTATGGAAACCGGACAGAAGTGTGATATAAATGGGCATAAGAAGGGCCTATAATCTCCAGTGCGCTCTCACCTGCGTCCATCGGTCTGTAGATGAACCTGCCTCCCCCCTCAATTATGATAATAATAATAAATTTTTATTTATACCCTATCCTTCCCGGTTCAGAAAACCGGGCTTAGGGCGGCTAACAACAAATTTAAAACACTTAATTGTGATACAACAACAAAAAAAGCATAAAATACAGTATAAAAGCATGAATAACAATAAATTCAAAGTTCTAACATCAATTTAGGGGGAAATTCATCAATTTAGGGGGAAAACATTAGATGATCACCTGGGCTAGCTGGCTAAATTAGTCCTATTTGGGCCAGCGAGGAGACTAGGGGAGAATTAGCTGTGGGATCCCAGAGTGGATAATCTTCATAAAAGGGGAGGGGAGGGAAGGAAGGGGAATAAAAGATCAGGCTAAATTCAAATTGAAAGCCAGGCAGAACAGCTCTGTCTTACAGGCCCTGTGAGTTGGCAGGGGGCCCCCAAAGGCCATCTAGGCCAACCCCAGGAATCCCAGCTAAGGAATCCCTGACCAATGGTCATCCACCCTCAGCTTAAAAACCTCCAACCCATACAAATCTGCTAGTCGCAACTTCTTCGTTGGGGGTATTCTGCAGATTTGAACGGTCTGGCGCCAGGCAGCGTTTGGAGGATGTAAGGGGTGTGTGTGTTGGTGGGGTGCATGGAAATGGGCATTGATCCCCCATTTCATTTCCGCTGGAAGAAGATTGACGGCTTCTTTGCCCTTCTCCCCACAGCCTGGACCTCTCTGAGCTCGCCAAAGCAGCCAAGAAGAAACTGCAAGCGGTAAGTTGTCTTCCAGGGATTATTGGGGACGGTTCTGGGTTTTGTTGTGGGTGATTGGGGGGGGGGGCAAGGTTCCTGGGTGGGGTGTCGTAAGCCTGTCCCAGAGAGTCAGGAGGCCCCCGTGGCCAGTTCAAAAATGGATCTCCCCGCCCCAGGCTTTCTCCCCCTTGAAAACGTATCGTTTTATTTCCCCTGAACTGGGGAGCCAACATGCCCCCCCTCCAGATGTTGCTCAAGGATGGGAGTTGGGAGATACAGACCTCCAACATCTGGAGGCCCTGCAGATCCCCTCCCATCCCTGAAATAATGGCATTCCCCTGTCTCTGGAGGGAAAACCTCTTCTAAATAGAAGCATTGCTTCTTCGGGGGGGGGGTGCCTCTTTTGAATAAAGAGGTTCCTTCTCTCTCTTGGGGGGCAGTTTCTTCCAAACAGAGGCATTCTTCCTCTACTTGCTTTTTAAAAGTGACCATGCTTTTCCGTGTATAAGACTAGGGTTTTTTTTTTACTCAAAAATAAGCTTTAAAAACTGGGGGGGTGATTGGTTGCAGCCACGAGCTGCAGATTGTCATTGGCAATTTGTGGTGTGATTGGCGGCTGCAGCAAGGGCGGCTGAGGATGGGCTGTCGCTGCGGCAATTGTGCTTGCTTTTTGCTTCCGCTGTTTGCAGACACTTACAGCAGACGCAAGCGATTGTTAGCCGGCGCAAGCGATTGCAACCGTCAGGTTAGTGATTTCCTGCATTCACACCGAAGCTCAACAGCTCTGGCAATGCTCCCCAAAAAAACTTTGGGCCATTTTCTGAAACTGGAGTCCCCAAAATTAGGGGGCGTCTTATACACGGAAAAGTACGGTATTTTGGTTTTTTTGGGAATACAGTGTTAAGTAGGTAATAATAATAATAATAATAATAATAATAATAATAATAATAATAATAATTTATTTATACCCCGCCCATCTGGCAGGGCTTCCCCAGCCACTCTGGGCGGCTTCCAACAAAGTATTAAAATACAGTGGTCTGTTATACATTAAAAGCTTCCCTAAACAGGGCTGCCTTCAGTTTATAAAGCAAGTTTCTCTCCTGGATTTTACATCCCCAAGGAACACAACAACACAATGAAATTCAAAGCCATTGATTGCACATTTGTTCGGAAATCCAATTAAAACTATGGAGGTTAATTAGTTGGACAAAACTGATGAACTTGATCCAGTGATCTCAGCTTTGGGGAAGTCTGAGAGTCATTTACACCTCTAGCACACACACACACACACCCTTGTACTCTTGCCACCCCCCAGGGAATCCCACCCCCACAACCCACTTGGGGAACCTCTGGATCATGGGATTACTTCCTGCTCACGAGTCTGGCTCCTGGCTGGCTGTAACCATTAAGCAACGCTTCCCCCTCTGGACTGCCCAGTTCCGACCATTCTCTTCTTTGCTTTGACACTTTCCTCCCCCAATTACCACCTGGAACCCTGTTAATGAGCCGACTTCATATCTCATTTCTCTCCCCTCCCACCCCATATTTATACATAGCTAAGCAACCGTCTCTTTGAGGAACTCGCCATGGACGTCTACGATGAAGTGGATCGCCGGGAGAATGATGCAGGTGAAGAGTTTTGGGGGTGGGGGGCTTGAAGTTGGGGGGGTCATCTAGTCCAACCCCCTGTTGAGTGAGGGTGGGGCTTTCCCCTTTCTCAGTCATACCCTCCCGGTCTTTTAGAGGGGTGGCAAGGAGATTCCAATGCTTATAGGCTTTGCCCAGCTTGAAGACTTATGAATAAGGGGCAGATAAAATCTCTCTCCCCCTTTTTGAAAATCAGTTTATTCATTGTAGTTCCTCTGCTGCCCTTTAGGTGGCAATATGCACTCAGTTGCTTGTGGTGATATCATTGGAAGAATCTATTATTATTATTTGGGGGGGTGTGGATGGATTCGAACTCTGGCTTCTTCCAGACTCCCTCCAAAACCTTCTAGTTGAGGCATAGGCAAACTCCAGCCCTCCAGATGTTTTGAGACTACAATTCCCATCATCCCTGACCACCAGTCCTGTTAGCTAGGGATGATGGGAGTTGTAGTCCTAAACATCTGGAGGGCCGGAGTTTGCCTATGCCTGCTCTGGTTCCACTGCCCAAACTTATTTCTCTCTTTCCTCTCGCCTTGTACTTTCTCCCCCCCCCAAACTTACATTTTCTCCCTTTATCTGCGATTGCTGGGGTTGGGCTAGAGGACCTTTTCGTTCCCTTCCAACTCTGCAATTCTACAATTAAGCCTCTGCCCCAACTTTGGTTATGGCAGTTTCTCTTCTGAAATTTGAAAGAACGTGGTTTCTTTCCCACCCCCACCCCTTTTATATAAAGTATTTTAGGGGTTTACTCCAATAAAAGACTAAAGATTATTGGCTCAATTGCGAGAGCCGCCTGGAATCATTTTGCTGGGCCAGGGTTCTTGTGTGTTCTACTCATTGGCGTCCACTGTGGGTGGGTGGGGGTGGTGGAAAGAGAGCAGTTTCCCCCCACACTGACAACCCATAATTCCCTGGGGTGTGAGGTGACTTATGGAGAACCTGAAGGCCAGAAATGTGAGGTTCCTCTGCTCCTTCCTTGAGCTTGCCTGCCACCTTCTTTTGAGACAGAGGATGCTTAAAGGAAGTTTTTCCTACTGGTCTGAATGTCTTTTGTATGTGGGCGCAGGCTGCCGCCATCTTGTTCTGCGCTACAGGCTACAAAAATGTCTTGCGCCTGCCCTGGGAAAAAGAGGCAGGGGTGTTTGTGGGGCAAAAAGATGCCATCGCCTTCCAATGGGGTGGGGAGAGTAGGGTTCATCTGCCCCTTCTCTATGCCCCTCACCCTTTGCCTGCTTTTAAAACTAGTTTGGTATTTTATTCTGGTGGGTGGTGTTCGTTGTTGTTTTAAAAAAAACTATTTTATTTCATTAAAGTTACATAACACTCGATTGCAAAGCAAACAAGCAAAACTCTAAGCAGTTTGCAAAAAAAAAGGGCAAAACAAGGACATTATTACTTAAACACAAGTGTTAAAAACCTACAAAAGAAAATTAAGACCAACAATAAGATAAAAACAAACGTTGGCATTCGGCATTTGCCTTAACGAAAAATGTTTTTAGCAGGTGCTGGAAAACGTACAGCGAAAGCACTTTCTTAGTGTCAAGAGGCAGGGAGTTCCAGAGACTGGGTGCTGCCGTACTAAACGATGGAATTTTTTTTACAAACGCAAAACGAGCATTATGTGGCCAGAGCCTCTAATTATTGAGTTCTGTTGTTGCTGGTCTGTCTCGTTTTGGTGCTGAAGTTCGTTTTAATTTGTGGGTTGTTGTAGTAAAGATTGGTGTGAGTTCTTAATGGTTGCAATTTTCAGATTTGGTCTGTGTGTGTGTAAAATGTCTGGCGTTTGGTTTTCATCTCGAGAGAGTGGGACCCAGATGTGAGAATAAATACGGGGCAAGCTGGCTCCTTGCTGCAATTCCCGCATGCTCCACTCTTACCTCCCCTTTCCTAAGATTAGAATTCGGTACACACATTTGCCGTGCGTTAGCCTGTGTATGCACCATACATGCAAGACACATTTAAAGCCCATTCCCCCCAAAGTGTCCTGGGAACTGCAGTTTACCCCATGCAGGGCTTTATTTTCCAGCAAACTACAGTTCCCAGGACTTTTTTTATTGCAGTGGGTGGGGAATAAATGCATGGTGTGTTTGCACAGCCCATTGAAACCTCTCCTGTGTTCTTGAATCAGGAAAATGCGTGTGGCTCACTTCTTTCCTCTGCCCCCCGATTTAGCTTTTGGGAGGAAAGTGGTCAGTGGTTTGTTTGCAGATCGCCTGGGGCCTTTCCCCAACTTGGGGCTCTCCAGATGTTTCAGACAACATCAGCCTCAGGCTAACACAGCCCTTGCATCCCTGACTGGGAGCCTGCCTCTTTAAAACCAAAATTCACCTTCTCCGAAAGCTGAATTCTGTCGCCGGCGCCCGAGGTCAGAGCCTAGGAAGATCCTGGCTGCTGGATCAGACCAAAGGCTTTTAAGGTTTTTAAAGCAGGGGTTGGATGTATTCTTTAGCTGGGATCCCTGCATTGAAGGGGGGTCTGGTCCAGCATCCCGTCTCCCACAGCTGCCACCTGGATTCCCATTGTAGGAAAACCCTCATGCCGGGATTCGAACGCAGGATTTTGACCAGACCTCTCTTTCTCTTCCATGCTGCCCCCCCCCCCAAAGTGCTGCTCCTGGCATCTTTGCAAATCCGTTTTTGTCCGCTCCTCCAGCAAGAAAGAAAAAAACCACCCCGCCAGCGATTCCTTGCCCAGGCGCGGCTCATTCATCTCCTTGGCCCGAAGCCCGAAATCTTGGCCGTGTGGCTGAGTCATCCCCAAACCCAGCCCCTTGGGAGAGCAGTGAAAGGGGGAGAGCGGCGTGGGAAGGGGGGTGTTCAGGAGGGGGGAGCAGGCCTGACATCTTCCAGCAGGCTAAGTCCTGTGTTGTAGCGAATCTCCCCCCTCTTTTCCCACCCACCCACCCAAAATTGTGAAGCGGCAGAACGAAGCGCTTTGGCTGCGGTTCTGTGGGAACGTGGCCACTTTCTCTCATTCCCGGCCACCCTGGAGCGGGCCTCCCCTCCCCCCCCCTTTCATTCCTGGCCGGCCGAATCCTTTGCAGGGATAAATCTTCCCTTTTGCTCCCCCTGCAAACTCCAGGCCCCTTTCTAAAAGTTGCCCCAGAGTCCGGATGAAGCTGGTAAGAGGATGTTTGTGTGTGCATTGGGGGGTGGGTAGCGGTTCGACTGTCCCTGGGCGAGGTGGGTGGGTTTTTCGTGGAGCCTGCTGAGTTTGGGGTGGGGCTTGCAAGCCCTTTCAGGGACCAGAGAACTCCCAGGCTGGATTCCTTTCTTGGGGTGGGGTGGGTCACCCCCCACACTGACACCCACCCTGTCTGGGCATCAGCCAAGGCTGCTCCCTTCCCTGCGACTCGGGAGTAGCCGGTTTCCTCCCTTGCAGTTTAAAAAAGATTTTATGCTTCTTCCCAGAAGTTGCCTGTCTGCAGAAAGGGGTGGCTTTCAAAAAGGCCGCAGGGAGGTTGTAATCTGTAGAAGTGCTGTTGTCTTTGTAGCTGTGCCCCGAGGGATCTGGGTGGCGCGAGTTGAGCTGGGGACTTGCCTGGGTTTTTTCGTGGGGGGGGGAGCACGGTTGGGGTGTTTTGTTTCTGGAGAAGCAGGAATATTGAGTGCGTTTTCAGCTTTTGACGCAACTGTTATTGATGATGGTGATGATAAAAGGGGAAAGAGGAGCAGCTGGCCTTTCCCAGTAGAAGAGTCCAACGACGGGACATGTTTACGTGGAAGTAATTTGCCTCTGCCACCAGCGCTTGGCGTGAGATCGCCTTCCTGGTGAGCATGCTTATCTGACTTGCAGTATCATATTTCTGGGGAAAGGCTGTGGTTCATTTGCTGAGCATCTCTGTTGCATGCAGAAGGTCCCAGGTTCAAACTCCAGCAGAACCATGAGGACTGGAACCTGACTTTAGAAGCAGGGCCACAGCTCGGGAGTAAGGCTTTATATACAGAAGGTCCCAAGTTCAATCCCTGGGCAGCAAAGGAGAGAGACTCCTTGCCTGAAACCCTGGAGAGCTGCTGCCAGTCAGTGCAGACAGCGCTGAGCTCGATGGACCAAACGGCCCGAGTCAGTATAAGGTGGTTTCTTATGTTCCTGCTTAAACCAGCCCTTTATTTGGAATCATGAGGACTAGAATCTTGCTCTGTTTTTAGGGCAAGAGCTCAGTGGCAGAGCAGCTGCTTTGCATACAGAAGGACTTGGGTTCAATCCCCATGGCATTTCCCGGAAGTGCTGGGTTTGAAACTCAGGAGGGCCTCTGCCAGTCAGTGTTGGCAATACTGAGCTAGGTGATACATGTAGCTCCTTGATTCTTAGGCAGCTTCTTAGGTTCCTGTATCTTAAGGGACAGGCTGTAGCTCACTGGTAGAGCACCTCTTTTACATGCAGAAGGTTAAATCCCCAATGGCACCTCTAGGCAGGGCCAGGAATACCCCCTGCCCTGAAACCCCTGGAGGGCCGCTGCTGGCCAGTGTAAGTAAGCTAGATGGACCAATGGCTCCCTGTGTTGTAGTCGTGTGTGTGCGTATGCATCCTCCTGCAACAACGACCCTGTGAGGCAGCTCATAGGACAAGGAACTGCCCTTGACAGCGTGAGTGAGTCGCTCAAGGGTACTTAAAGATACGAGTGGCAGATTCAGAGATTTGTCATCTGGGCGTCTGATAATTGCTAAGAATACACACCCAAAAGGCAGTGATGTTTACGGAGCAGTGGCTTGGAGATTTCAGCAAGAACTTAGAAGAGAGCCCTGTAGCTGGGTCAGACCAAAGGGGAACCCACCTCATTCTGCATCCTGTTGTCATGGTGGCAGGCAGGGACCAGATCTGCCATCACTGAGGACCTCGTATCACTTCCAGGAAAGGACTGCGGTGTCTCTTTCAGGTCAGCTGTCCCTTCCTAAGAAGGAGATACAACAGTGCAGGAAGTGAGAGGCTGGAATAGGACGTTAAAGTTTCAATTAGTGTAGCCCAACATGTCTTGAATCCTCTTCAACAGCCAGTGTGGTGTAGTGGTTAAGAGCGGTAGACTTGTAATCTGGGGAACCAGGTTCGCTTCCCTGCTTCTCCACATGCAGCTGCTGGGTGACCTTGGGCCAGTCACACTTCTCTGAAGTCTCTCAGCCCCACTCACCTCACAGAGTGTTTGTTGTGGGGGAGGAAGGGAAAGGAGAATGTAACCCGCTTTGAGACTCCTTCGGGTAGTGATAAAGCGGGATATCAAATCCGAACTCTTCTTCTTCTTTGGGGGCATGTAGCCCTTTTTTTTTCCAAAATAGGGCAGACAAAGGCACAGGAAGTGAGAGCCTGTAAAAGGGTGTGGAAGCATCAATTAGTGCTGCTTTCATTCCCCCCCCCCCAATTTTTTTTTATTCATTTTATAACACAAATAGACAACACAAACAGAAAAACAAACAATACAAACAAATTCTTGTCTTATCCTTATTTTTTCTAAACATTGTTAGGTGGTCTTCCCCAAGTCCCCCCTATCTGATTTTCATTTCACCTCATCTTTAGCAGTTTACATATATCATAATTTCTAATCATTTTTTAAAATCACGCTTACTTTTACCATAAAAATCTTCACATTTTATCACTTACAAATAATACTATTTTAAAATACACTATCTTCTACTTCTAACCCTACGGCCTATATCCACTTCCAAAGCTATTCTAAGGTTTAAATATTAACGTATTTTTTTCAAATATTCCTTAAACTTCTTCTGATCTTCTTCCACCATCTCTTCTCTCTGGTCTCGGAGTCTCCCAGTCAGTTCGGCAAGTTCCATAATTAGTGCTGCTTTCAAACTTCCTCAGGGGCACTGATAAAATATGTTGGCATCCATCTGTCCTGAGAGACAATGGAGTGTGCCTCTGCGGGTGAAGTCAAACAGCTGTGTTTGCAGTACCTCCCTGGGGTGCAAGCCTGGGCAGGGCAGAGGGAGCTCCTGGGCTGCCCAGATGTCAAGATGTGGTCCAAAGGAAAGCAGAGAAAGATGTTTGGCACCAGCTTGGCTGCAGGAGTTGCTGAAGGGATCCAACCGCCTTAGGGACTTCACTCTGAATTTGTGTAGGGTTTGCCCCTGAGCCTTTTCTTCTCCGAAAGAGATCCCGCAAGGCAGCAGAGCTTTAGGATCAGAGTTTTCCTTCTCCTAGCTGGGTTACCTTCCCAGGTGGGCGAGCCCCTCACTTCCCTCCACAGCACATGCAGAAACTGCCTTCTTGGCCATTGGGTCCACTCCATTAGATGGATAAAATAAAGCATCTTACATTTCCCATTTTGCGTTATTTCCCCAGTGTCCCCGATGCAGACATTTTGAAACACACTGGACTGAGCGTAGGGGATATTTCTGCATCTAGCCTTTCCTTCCAGCAAAAGCATTTGTGATCTGCCCACCCCTTATCGGGTCGAGTCTTGGGATGATGCCACCTGGCCCCCCAAAAAACCTTTTTGGATGTGTCTGTGCAGGGCAGCTGGCTAACAATACCTTTCTGCCTGCCCTCCTTTCTCCCTACAAAGTCTGGCTCACGACGCAGAACCACAGCACCCTGGTGACGGAGCGCAGCGCAGTCCCCTTCCTTCCCGTGAACCCCGAATATTCTGCAACGCGCAATCAGGTAAAGTGGGTGGTACCCTACTTATTTCTGTGCAGCTGAGGCCGGCCCTCTCTGTCTCCTGTGGTTAATTCTTGGAGGGCAGGGATGGAGAGAGCTGGTTGGGGCTTCTGTCTGGTCCTTGAATCCAGGGCTGGAATTCCTGGGGCTTGCCCAGATTCCAGAGAGCCAGTGGGGTGTAGTGGTTAGAGTGTTGGAATAGGACCTGCGAGATACAAGGGTTCGAATCCCTCTCTCGGCCAAGAAGCCCAATGTGTGTGGCCTTGGGCCAGTTACCTCCTGTCAGCCCAGCCTACCTTGCCGGGTTGTTGTGAGATAAAACGGAGAGGAGGGGAACTGTCTTGTCTTTTAAAGCAGAAAGTCCTAGTCCTGACTCTGGGTGTTCATCACGACTCCTGGATCCGGGCTGAGCTCTGCCTCCGTTCTGGGCTAGTATGATGATTCTCTTTCTCTCTCTTTCTACCAGGGACGGCAGAAACTTGCCCGCTTCAATGCCCGGGAATTTGCCACCCTCATCATCGATATCTTAAGCGAGGCGAAACGTCGGCAGCAGGGCAAAAGCCTCTCCAGCCCCACAGGTTAGGGGGCAAGAGAGAGATGGGGTGCGGTGGGAACAGGGGGGCTGGAGGTCCACCCTGTCCCTTTACGGGGTTGTCACCTTGTCCCTGCAGAGATCCTCGACTCCTCCCTCCACGGTCCCAGCGACCTCGACGACCAGCACGACTACGACAGCGTTGCCTCAGACGAGGACACGGACCAGGAGCCCCTCCGCAGTGCCAACGCGGGGCGCAACAACCGCGCCCGGGTAAGCCTCCCCCCTGGGAAAAAGGGGGGGAGAAGGGAGCCATGACGTGTGGCAAGCAGCAATGAGGACTAGTTTCCTGAGTGACAGCTTTCATTTCCATCAAAATCAAATTCCAGAAATCTTGCCCCAACTTATGCTCTCACCATAAATGATAATGTGCACCAGGTTTATTGCGACCCTTCCAACGCTGGAAAATGCCATTTCTGACATTTGCAAAGGAGCACGATACCATCTGTGTAGTCATTTCAAAGAGTTTTCCCTAAGGAAACAGATTTTTAGGGTCACGATTCACACGTTTTGTTCCAGTCTTTGGGGGGGGGGGGGAATGTGTTCCAATATCTGGTTCCTATACCTTTGTTAACAGATCTGTAAATTACATGAAGCAATATAGAGTACAGTTTAGAAACTAATAGGGCAAAAATTCTTCCAGCTTTGTCTGGGGTGTTGGGGGGGGACCCCATTTCCTGGCAAAATCTGCTTGGTTTGTTGCTGCTGGCATTCCGCACTGATTTACAAGCATTCCGCAAAGCATGTTGTTTTATGCCTGGAACATTTTTGTGTCCACCCCAGTAATGACCCCATCTCACTGAGCTCTCTCTCTCTCTCTCTCTCTGCTTGGAAAAAAAGAGCATGGATTCCTCGGACCTCTCAGATGGTCCCATCACGCTGCAGGAGTACCTGGAGGTCAAGAAGGCGCTGGCCGCCTCCGAAGCAAAAGTGCAGCAGCTGATGAAAGTCAACAACAGCCTGAGCGACGAACTGAGGCGGCTGCAGAGAGAGGCAGGTTGCTGCTGGGGGGGGGGGGGTGGGAAGGGAGCGTCCTGGAAGTGGTCTGAACAGGAGCAGCGACCGCGCGGTGAAATTTGGCAACTTTATAAGGTGGAAGGAAGAAAGGGTCTGGGATCGACGGCTGAGGCCAGGGGAATGGAGGGTGCTGCCTTATGTTACGTCACGACTCTTGGTCCAGATAGTTCTCTGCAGTGTGATGCAGCAGCAAAAAGGGCTAGTGCTATTCTAGGCTGCATCAAGAGAAGTCTAGTGTCTATATCAGCGATGGCCAAACCTGGCCCTCCAGCTGTTTTGGGACTACAACTCCCATCATCCCTAGCTAACAGGACCAGTGGTCAGGGATGATGAGAATTGTAGTCCCAAAACAGCTGAAGGGCCAAGTTTGGCCATCACTGGTCTAGATCATGGGTAGGCAAACTAAGGCCCGGGGGACCGGATCCGGCCAAATCACCTTCTCAATCCGGCCCGCGGACAGTCCGGGAATCAGTGTGTTTTTACATGAGTAGAATGTGTGCTTTTGTTTAAAGTGCATCTCTGGGTTATTTGTGGGGCATAGGAATTGGTTCATTATTTTTTCAAAATATAGTCCAGCCCCCCACAAGGTCTGAGGGACAGTGACCCTGCTTAAAAAGTTTGCTGACCCGTGGTCTAGATCAAGGGAAGTCATAGTCCCTCTCTACTCTGCTTTAGTCAGGCCCCACCTGGAATACTGTGTCCATTTCTGGGCACCACAATTTAAGAAGGATGTCGACAAGCTGGAAGGTGGGCAGAGGAGGGCAATTAGGATGGTCAAGGGCCTGGAAACCAAGCCTGATGAGGAATGGTTGAGGGAGCTGGGGATGTTTAGCCTGGAAAACAGGAGATATGGGAGCCATCTTCAAATATCTGAAGGGCTGTCCCATGGAAGAGGGAGCAAGCTTCTTAAACTCTGGCACCCAGAACTGAAAACAGTTTTCCGGGAGGAATCTGAACAAGGCAGAATAGAAAGGGATTATTACTTCCCTTGATCTGGACACGAGACTTCTCTCGATGCAGCCTAGAATAGCATTAGCTTTTGTTGCTGCTGCATCACTGTCAGAGACTGCCTCCAGGTCCCAGCTCACAGAGGACCAACGCTAGCCAGTAGAACTGTACAAAAGTCTTTATTGAAATATAGTTTCCATTTCCAAACCCTAGCGTGCGTCTCTACGTCTAGACCCTAGATCGGCGAAGCTCCTTCTGAGTCTCCGCCCCCTGTACACCAGCTTAAGACTCTAGCCTTACCCCACCTCTTGCGTCTCTCCTTTCGCCTCTGGGTCCTACCACCCCCCGGGGTCCCTTCCTTCCTGGACGCTTCGGATGCGGACCCCTCGGACTCCTCCCCCTCCTTTCGGCGGGCTTTAGGACCTGGCTCCCTTTCCGGGCTGCTCATTGCGCCACCCTCTTGTACATTTGAACTTGGCGCGCGCGCGCTGTCTCCGACCCTCCTTTCGACCGTTTCCTCGCTCTCTGACGCAGGCGTGGCTAACCCCGACTCATGTCCTTCCGCTGACGGAGAGCTGCCTGGTGCCGATGCCTGGGACTCCTCCCCCCTACTGCTCTCCGGTGGGGAAGCTGGTCCCGATTTCCAACTGCTGCTCTCTGAGTCCCCTCTGGCCCCTCCTTCCTGGGGTGTTCCCTTTGGCAACCCCCTAGCTCTGACCACGGGAGCCCCTTTCTGTGAATCCTCCGATTCGCTGGAGAGACTTAGAGACCTCGGGCGGCTATCATCGCTAACTTCTCCCTCGGATTCCTCCCCATCGGTCTCTAATCCCTCCCTTTCCTGCCCCTCTGCTCCTGAGCCCCTGACAATCACGCTCTTGACTCATGTGCAATTTGTCCACTAAGGTCCACTAAGACTTCTAGATCTTTTTCACTGCACTACTAGTAAGCCAGATGTTCCCCGTTCTATATTTGTGCATCTGGTTCTTCCTGCTTAAGTGCAGAATCTGACTTTTGTCCCTATTAATTCATCCTTTTAAATGTGTTTGTGGGAGTGGGTGGGTGGGTGGAGTTAATTGGTTCTTAAAAAATGTATTCTGTGTTTTTATCTTGCATGTTTATGCTGTGGACTGCCCTGAGATCTGTGGATGATGGGCGGTATACAAATTTGATAAGTGCATAAACTTCGCTAGCTCTGACCCAGTTCCTCCAATCGGTTAAAATCCTCTCCAATTGTGATTCCGCCTTCGGAGGTATGAGCTGCCTTTGGCCGGATCCAGCCCTGACAGTCCTGTGCCCCTTCCTCTCGCGTTTCAGATCCACAAGCTGCAGGCGGAGAACATGCAGATTCGCCAGCAGGTGGGGCCCATCCACCCGGCGGCAGCGCCACCCCCCAGCGAGCGCCCCGACCACAGCCACGTGGCCTCCACGGCCACAGGAGCCCACCGCCGGGACCGCCACGCCTTCTCCATGTATGAGCCGGGCACTGGGGCCCTCAAGCCCTTTGGCCAGCAGCCGATGGATGACCTGGTCACCCGCCTTTCCACTCCGTTCCACCCTGGGGTGAGTGCCAAGGAGGGGAGGGGGCATTTGTGGGTGGGTGTTAAGTGTTTGGGTGCATTTTCCCACCTGATCTCTTGTTCTGCCCAAACATCATAATAATAATAATAATAATAATAATAATAATAATAATAATAATAATTTATTATTTATACCCCGCCCATCTGGCTGGGCTTCCCCAGCCACTCTGGGCGGTTTCCAAAAAAATATTAAAATACTATAATACATCAAACATTAAAAGCTTCCCTAAACAGGGCTGCCTTCAGATGTCTTCTAAAAGTCTGGTAGTTGTTGTTCTCTTTGACATCTGGTGGGAGGGCGTTCCACAGGGAAGGCGCCACTACCGAGAAGGCCCTCTGCCCAAAACATGATTTGCTTTCAACAAGAAAAAGTGGTTGGTGGGTTCCTTGCTGCGCGGAGCTGTGAGTCGAG
Source organism: Podarcis siculus (assembly GCA_034642415.1). Lineage (NCBI taxonomy): Eukaryota > Metazoa > Chordata > Lepidosauria > Squamata > Lacertidae > Podarcis > Podarcis siculus. The sequence goes on along the minus strand of JAXCMG010000018.1, from coordinate 1,804,689 downwards.
GAGGGTGACGTCCAGAGGGTTGGGATTCTGCAATCCAACAGGTGCTGCTTCTTTGTTGGGGGTCGCCCCCCCCCTGCTCACCCCCTTGTTCTTCTGCCGTTCCAGGAGGTGGACGAGGAAGCCTTATATTCCATCCACAACCAGGCCAGCATCTACCGGGTGAGTGGTGCTTCCTCCAGGGGCCATTGCTAGACCCTTCAAAGCCTCGGGGTCCAATGTGATGACAACACTCTGCTAGTTTATATGTACAGATAGCTAATTTTCGCTAATCTGCCAATGCAGATAGGGAGGCGGTTTCGCTAGCTTTGCCACAGAGCCCTATGAGCAAAGCTTTTATTTATTTACTTTGTTTTTAAGTTTTAAAAGGGGGGAGGCTCAGGGTGAAAGATCTGGGGCTTGGCCGCCTGCCTAATGTGACCCCCCCCCCCCCGGTTGCTTTTTACGACAGACTTCACCAACCTCAGACCCTCAAAAAAAGTTTGGACTGCAGCCCTCATCATAAACTCCTTGCTCACCCAGGGGCTGATGGGAGTTGTAGTCCAAAGCAGCAGGAGGGCACCAGGTTGGCGAATGTTGCCATTTTTATTTATTTATTTCATGAAAATTATACACTGCTTGACTACTGGGCAGGGGGGCGGGAGGAGGAAAGAAACATTGAACTGGTTTACAAAAAATATATAAAACGAAAAGATTATGGGTAAGAAGAATTCATTTTAAAAATTAAGGCTTTGAAAAAGTTGCAACAAAAATAGACTAAAAACAGATTAGAACTCGCACCAGTTTCTAAATATGTGGGTAGGCTTGTCTAATGTTGAAAATGTTTTCATCAGGTGCCCAAAAGAGCATATACCTGCCTGATCATCAATTGGCAGGGAGTTCCAAAGAGTAGGCGCTGCCACACGCAAAAATGGGTTTCTTACACATGTGGAAGGAGAGTTATGTGGGTCAAAGTGGGTCACCCAAGAGAAACTGATGAACTATGCCGAGATGGCGAGACTAGCTGGGAAAATTCGGAACCAGCAGGACCAGACTTTCCTAATGGAAGAGGTTTATGATATATTTGGAAAGCGATTGTAACCAATTAACATCCCTTGTAGGGTTAAAAGAAGTTTTGTAAGGAGTATTATATAAATCATTGCGAAGGGAATTCCGAATAGTTGTATTTAAGATATGAATTTGTAGCAATAATTATAGTAACAAGATGCACAATTAGAAAAGACTTTAGAAACCCATCAGTCGAGGTTGAAGGAAGTCCTAGGCTGTGGTAGCCAAATTTTTTGAAAAGGATGATATGCTGGAAAATGTGCGTGAAAACCAATATATCTCGCTCCTTCTGGGCTGCTACTGGGGGCTGGGGGCCACAACCAGACAGAAGACATGAAAATAAAATCTCCTGGGCTTCTGCCAAGTGATCCCTCTGCCCATCGGAATCCGGTGTCCCTGCCTTTGGCTAACGGCTGCCTCCTGCCTTCTCCCTTTCAGATGCGGAAAGGCGGCTCCATCTCCTCAATGCCATTCCCCCAGTCTTCTCCCCTCTTGTCCTGCGCCCCGGAGAGCGGACGTCACATGGTGACTTATGACATTTCTGTTTTTGGGGTTGGGGGTGTCTGAAGCTTCCTTTTTATTCCAGATCAGACTCTTTGCCCATCTAGCTCAATGCTGTCCGCTCTGACCGGCAGCAGCTATGCCGGGTCTCAGCAGGGGGTGCTTCCTTTCCTAGCCCTGCCACCTTTTATTCAGCGATGGCGGGGATTCAACGCGGGACCTTCTGCATGCAAAATAGGGAGCTCCACCCACTCCCTGCCTGCCTGGCTGGACTCTTTCTCCACCTAGTTCAGTATTGCCTGCTCTGACCGGCAGCAGCGCTTGGAGTTCCTTTAAAGTAGAGACGCCTGGGAACCCTCTGCATGCAAAGCAAGCCTCTGCTCTGGTTACACAACAGGGGTGCCTGCCGCCAGCCCCCCCTTTAACACTGCCCAATATCTCTTCCCCCTCCTTTCTAGACTGGAAAACTGGACCGACACGGCAGCGGCACAGACAGCGATTATGACAACACGCAGGGCGGGGATCTGCCACTCAGGTGAGGGCGAGGGCTGTGCAGGGCATCCCTTTCTGGGACTCGCACAGGACTAGCTTCTTGAGAAGACCTCGTGGCTCAAAAGCGACTAAGAATTCCAGGCTGCATCCAGTGTGTTCAGTTATCCTGGGAGCAGAGCCAGTAAAAATGAAAGCAGACGGTCCATTCTCTGCAGTGGGCCTACTCTGAGTAGAGTTTCACTGGAGACACCCCTCAGCTGCCGGCAAGCCAAATTCTGCATTGAGGGTAGTTTGGTTCTGCAACCTGCTAACATTATGCAATTCTTGTGCAATCCTTGTTTTGACAAACTGGGATGTCAGGGTCACGTAAGCAGCTCAGATATCTCCTCTCTCCTTTTCAACGGCTGGAAATCTTACCCAGCAATTCTCCAAACTTCTGTTGGTTTTCCTCTCTCTCCCCCCTCACCCACCATAAGGACTAGAAACTTATTTTGTTCCTTTAAACAGAAGCGAAGATTCCTCTGGCGCTCTCCATGTTTCCTGCCTAGAAATAGCACCCTCCCTGGCTCTTGATGATGGCAATATCTGAGTGGGCATCAGGGATCGGGAGGGTAGCATCTTTCCCTGCCCCCAAACCCACTCTGCTTCTCTCCCCCCCCCCCTTTCTCAGCATGGACGGGAAGCGCTTGCTGGACCTCAGCAAGGACGATGACTTGCACCCAGAACCTGAACCACTGGAAGGCGACCTGGACCCGGGGCTGCCCAGCACAGAAGACGTCATTCTCAAGACGGAACAGGTCACAAAGAATATCCAGGAGCTCCTCCGAGCTGCCCAGGAGTTCAAGCACGACAGGTCAGGATGAATCCCTCCAGGAATCCCCTGGGGAGGGCAAGATGGGGTAGGAACAGATTGGTGGTGGGCCGTGAGAAATGAAAATGAGTGTGCCTGCTGCATCTCTGTGCGATTCTCCGTTCTGGTCTTCTGCCTAGCCAGCCTCTGCAAGGTTGTCATTCTGGTATACCTTTTGCTGTCGTTGGCATGCAGTTGTTCACGCTGGGGAGATAGGATTTGGCTCCTTTCGGAGGACACCTGCCTGTTGTGTGTCTCTGCACGAGTCCCTGCTCTGAGCTTGCCGCTTCCTTAGCAAGGAGGGGGCCCCAGATCTGGGACTTGGGGAGGCGGCAGATTCCCTCAAATGCTCTTAAGGAATCCGAGTTGCTCTGCTGAATAAAGTTTGCTTTCTTCTTTAACCCCTAAAAGGATCTAATGCGGTGACTGGGGTGGGGAACTGGCAAAACCTGCAACGCAGATGTGGGGAGAGGAGTCAGTGCTCTGGGCTTGGGCCTCATTCTGTCCCTTCTTAACCCCAGCAGCTTCGTCCCCTGTTCGGAGAAGATTCACGCTGCCGTCACGGAAATGGCGTCGCTTTTCCCCAAGGTAGGAGAGAGCGGGAGAGGCGCTTCTGCCGAGAGAGGGGTCTGGGTGGGGAAATCTCCTTCCCAGCCCAGGAAACGTCCTCAAAATGAGCGGACGCCACTCCCAGGGGCTTTTCCAGGACGTAAAACCTCCCAAAGGATGTTGCAGAGCTTGGGAAGTTTCCCCTGTGAGGAAAAGTTGCAGCGCCATTTGCAGTTTAGAGAAAAGACATGGTGAAGTGGAACAAATGACGTCTGGCGTTCAGGCAGTGCCGTTAAACTCTGGAACTCCCTGCCACAGGAGGCAGGCATGGCCACCATCAGTTGCTGGAAAGTGCAGGGAGAGTTTTCTCTCCTGCCCGGATCCTGCTTATAGGTTTTTCACTGGGGCATCTGTTTGGCCGCTGTGAGAACAGGATGCTGGTGTAGGTGGGCCATGGGCCTGATCCAGCAGGCTCTAAGGGGCTCCTTAGAAGCAGGGAGTGGGAAGTGATAGTTTAAAATAGGGCCAGGGGGGCAGGAACATGGGACCCTCTCCCACTCCCCCGCCCCAGCAGCCAAGCTCCAACTTCCACCTCCCTTCAACCTGCCCCCACCCCCATTTTTTTGAATTTTTACATACACACAGAGATGAACAAGTCTAACCACTGTGGTGTTATTTTCCTATGATCGAGCAGGATATAACTTTTAGGAAATACATTTTTAAAAAATTGACCACCTAATGATGACGACTTTTGGAAATGTAAAGCAAAACAGGCAACCTTTTGAGGCTCTCTGCACATGTTTTTGGGTTGGTGAAGGGTAGGGCTAAATCAGGCCCTTACTCTGAACTGGCTGGGTGTGCAGGGCTAAATCAGGCCCTTACTCTGAACTGGCTGGGTGTGCAGGGCTAAATCAGGCCCTTACTCCGAACTGGCTGGGTGTGCAGGGCTAAATCAGGCCCTTACTCCGAACTGGCTGGGTGTGCAGGGCTAAATCAGGCCCTTACTCCGAACTGGCTGTATAGGCCAGACAGAGTCCCTTTAGTCAGCAGTGAGGCTGGGCGGCCGCCTTGCGAGTTCACAATTAGGAGGTTAGACTTGAACTCTGGACCTCCGGACGTGAGTTGGGAGTCTTACGCCACTCTCCCTTTCCGCTCCTTCCGCAGAAGCCGGCTCTGGAGACGGTGCGCAGCTCCTTGCGCCTGCTGAACGCCAGCGCCTACCGCCTGCAGAGCGAGTGCCGCAAGACGGTCCCCCCCGGAGCCGGGGGCCCCCGTGGACTACCAGCTCCTGACCCAACAGGTCATCCAGTGTGCCTACGACATCGCCAAGGCCGCCAAGCAGCTGGTCACCATCACCACCCGCGAGAAGAAGCAGTGAAGGGCGGGCAGGCGGGGGGACGAGGCTGGCACAGCCCCTCTTCCTCCCCCCCAGCTCCTCCCTCCCCCACTAGAGGATTTTTGGGGGTGCAGCCACTTGGAAGTGTCCTTTCCCCACCGACTCACCCGCCCCCCTCCCTGCCAATCGGCCCGCCTGCCCAGACTGGGTTGGATCAACATTCCCCACTGCAGCTTGTGGGGGGGGCAGGATCGGGGCCCTATAGGGCACACGCCCCATGGCGCTGGGGTGCCTGCGCAGTGAAGAAATCTCCCCCTGTAAATATTCCCATCTCCCCATCCTTTGGCACTGGGGGGGGGCGGCGTACCTGTGTGGCGTTCAAGTTCTGGGAGGAAGCAGACCAGAGCCCCCGCCTTGCATGCAGACGGTCCCGGGTTCAAGCCCCAACGGCATCTCCGGGCAGGGCTGGGAGAGGCCCCTTGCCTGAAACCCTGTTGGGCTGCTGCCGGTCAGTGCAGACAGTCCTGGGTGGACAAATGGCTTGGACTTGTATTGCGTTCGTCATCATCATCACAATAAGCCCCGCCTGTGCTGACTGCTCGGGGGGGGTTGCGAGTTCAAGTCTAGAACCCCTAGCTGGAGAGGGGCCACACAGTTCATGTAGCCCAACCCCCTGGAAGGCAGGAATCGCAGCCCATTGACCCAAGTCGGCTCCAGAGGCAGATGGATGTGACGCATCCAGACACACCTGGAGGGCCGCAGGTTAGCTTTTCCTGCCCTTTTTAGCAGGGCGGGGGTCCTCCTGAAGGGAGTCAAATCTCTCTTTCCCCCCCCTTGCAAACACTACTATTCCTCCTCCTCCTCCTCCTCCTCCTCCTCCTCCTCCTCCCCACCTTCCCTAGTAGTGCGTGGAACTGTATGTGTCCCATTCCTGACCCACCTGACCACGCACCGATATATATATATGTATAGAGAGATATATAAACACCAAATGTATTTATCTCACCACGTTCCCTCCCCTGATAGTGTTAACACTGGAATTACAACGTCTAGGTGCTGTGGGTCGGGGCATCATTCCCCCCCTCCCCGGAAACCTCCGGCTGGATCACTTCTCCCCCCCTACCCCAAAATCCCTCCATCATTCCTTTTGGGGGGGGGGAGAGTATGGGGTCTGCCTTTGCCTCCGTAGCAAAGAATCAGTCCCCCCCCTACTTCCCTCTCACTGGCCAGTCGTGTTCCCCCTGCCCCCTTGAAATCTGTGAAGTTTTTCAGGCCATTGAGGGAATGTGGGGTGGGCTACCGGAGTGGGGTGGGGGAGACACATGGCTATGGAGGGCTGCATCTGGGCACTGCGCTGGAAATCTTGTTTGTCCTGTACATTTGTAACAAATAAAAAGATGTGAGCATCTCCCGGGGTTGCCCCGTTGGAATAACTTATTTCCTCCCCTCTCAAAACGGCCACACCATATAGAGGTCATTTTAACCTGTTACGCTACCCACCCAGAACCGGCTGAATCTCTTGTCCGTCCTAGAATAATCCTGTGTTTTGAGTATGCGCATGTTCCTTGGATCTAGGACAGGACTATCGCCCAGCGGTAGAGCAGAAGGTCCCAGGCTCAACCAGTGCAAGGCAGTGTGGCCTAATGGTTAGAGCCTTGGATTAGGACCTGCGAGAAACCAGGGCTCAAATTTATCCCCATGCAGCTCACTGCGTATGACCCTGGCTCAGCCTTGCCTACCTCACAGGGTTGTTGTGGCAATTAACTGAGGAAGGGGAGAACCACGTAGGACACCTTGAGTTCCTTGGAAGAAAAGGTGTTGCGTCAATGTAATAAATGAACCCCTTAAAAATACCCCCAGTGAGCGACTGCCAGTCAGTGCCAGGCCCTTTGTGCCTCTCTCTGCAGCCTAATCCCAGGTGGCACACGCCCTTCTTGAGTGCTTTGGCCAGGTTGGAAAGTGTCCTTGAACTTTTGATAGAATCAATGAATTGTAGAGCGGCAAGGGACCCCAGGGGGTCATCCAGCCCAACCACCTTCAAAAAAATTCTACGAAAACCAAAGTTTCAAAGGGGGAGGCTCCTTTTCCCACTACTTGCACTTCCCTGGCTGCCGGCATGCAGCTCACAGGACAGTTTTTGCTACCCCAAGCGCCTAGTCCTCATGGCTATAGAAGACCATATCTGTGCTGCCCTCAGAAAACTGACCCATGCAAAACAGACTGGACTCTGTTCCTGCATCGCAAAGCGTGCCTTTCCCCCGATCTGCAAACCTCCCGGTTGCTTTAGGGATGCCTCATCCTGCTTTTCATAGCAAAAATAAAAGATTTTATTGCGTAAGAAAAACAAACGAAGGCAAGGAGCCAGCTCCTCCGGAGAGTAAACAGACCACGGTCAGGCTGCTGTTTCACCACAACGCCAAAGTTTCGCCCACAGATGACCTCCTTCTCTTTGCTCCGTTGGCAAAGCCCAGATTTCCGGGAGGCCTTAGGCTGGACGTCTCCACCCAAGAGGGTCGTCCCTAATCTGAGCTGTCGCTGGTGGACGTTGGCAGAAGAGGCGCCTTGGGTGGGAGCTGCTGCTGCTGCTGCCGACTTCGCTTCTTGCGCCTGGTCTGGGCGGAGAGGAGACGACGCTTGATCACAGCTGCAAAAGGAGAAAGGAGTGGAAAGACTTTGCAAGCCGGCACAAAGGGGGGGGGGGCAGCCCCATTGCTGACCCCCTGGAACCAAGTCTCCTGCTGACTCTGGGTTCGTGGAGAGATATGGAAACGTAATAGGGGACCCTCCACACCTCACCACGGGGTCAAACAAAGCAGTCATCCCCCCCCCCCCACTGCAGCCAGCCCCACTTAAATTTTAGGCAGGGGACCACATCACAACAGGAAGGTCCCAGGTGTAAATCACAGCATCTCAAGGTAGAATTAGAGATACCTCACCAGTATAAAACAGATCAAACAACTGGGTGGCAAACACAGAAGACTCTTCCTGAATGAAAATTTACATCTGGGTCCTCACTAGCTGATGGCCGTTTCCAAATTACAGTGGTACCTCAGGTTAAGAACAGTTTCAGGTTAAGGACGCACCTCCAGAATGAATTAATTTCTTAACCCGAGGTACCACTTTAGCTAATGGGGCCTCCCGCTGGTGCCACACCGCGATTTCTGTTCTCATCCCAAAGCAAAGTTCTTAACCCGAGGTACTATTTCTGGGTTAGCAGAGTCTGTAACCTGAAGCGTATGTAACCTGAGGTACCACTGTAGTATTAGTAGTAGTAGTAGTAGTAGTAGTAGTAATTTATTATTTATACCTCACCAATCTAGCTGGGTTTCCCCAGCCACTCTGAGCAGCTCCCAACAGATTAATAATAATAATAATAGCAATAAAAGATCAAACATTTAAAAGCTTCCCTAAACAGGGCTGCCTTCAGATGTCTTCTAAAAGTCAGATAGTTGTTAATTTCCTTGACATCTGGTGGGAGGGCGTTCCACAGGGCGGGTGCCACCACCAAGAAGGCCCTCTGCCTGCTTCCCTGTAACTTGGCTTCTTGCAGCGAGGGAACCGCCAGAAGGCCCTCGGTGCTGGACCTCAGTGTCCGGGCAGAACGATGGGGGTGGAGACGCTCCTTCAGGTATACAGGACCGAGGCCGTTTAGGGCTTTAAAGGTCAGCACCAACACTTTGAATTGTGCTTGGAAACGTCCAGGAGCCAATGTAGGTCTTTCAGGACTGGTGTTATGTGGTTCCAACCTCTGCCGTGAACTTCTCCAGTGAGGGATGGCCCACCACACCTCTAGGTAACTGGGAGGTGGGCTGCCTAAATGCAGAGACCCCCCCTTCAGCTATGCTAGAAGGTAACTGTGAATATTTACCCCCAGAGTGACTTTGCCTGATCCAGAAGTGCTGCAAAATCTCAGGAAAAGCTGTGGATCTCCTGGCACTGCTGGACTCCCATCATCCCTGACCCACTGGGCATCCCGGCTGGAGTGGTTGCAAGTTGGGAGTCTGGCAACACCTGGGAAGCTAAAGTTTCCTCACCCGTTCTGCTCTAAGCCTTCACCCCTCTTGTCAAGCACAGAGCAGGGGTAGGCCGCATCTTGTGGCAGAGCGTTCCACAGTTTATCAACAGCCGGCAACCAGCATTTCCCACCCCGCTTGTCAAGCACGGAACTCAAGTAGGCCACATCTTGTGGCCAGGAGTTCCGCAGGTTATCCAATCTTAGATTGCTACTGTAAACAACCAGCATTTCCCCAGAGGTTAAAATGGGGCACTGAGTTTGCTCTGGATATGTGTATATGCTGCACTTGCCCCACTGTATGGGGGGAGGGCTAAGACCCCCCTGCCTTCCCCGCGGGCCACTCACCAGCCACTGTGTCGCTCCCCTCCTCGGTGCTTGTGGTCCAGTAGAGGCTTCTGCCGCGGCGGCACTTCCGGTGGAGCCGGGTGTAAAGGACGGCGAGGGTCAGCACCACCAGCAGGAAAGTGAGGGCACTGGCCGCCCAGGCCGCCTCTTCGGTGCGTGGGGTTGGGACACGGACCCCCGCTTGGGAGCCTCTGGCTTCCTTTCTGCCTTCGTGGCCTTGCGCTTTGCCGAGTCCTCCATCCGGACACCGGCATCCCGTGCCCCCGGCCGCTCTCGCCTCGGTGGGCAGGACGGGCAGCGAGGGGCGGATGTCCTGTGTGACGAGGGGCTGCTGCCCCAAAACGCCGCCTGGCAGGGGCATCGCACTCGGCTGGGCCTGTCCGCCGAGGTCTACTGACTCTGAAATGCCCTTTTGCTCAGCCTGCAAGCTCAGGGTAACGGGAGGCGGGCCGCCGTTTGCGCCTTTCTTGGGGTTGGCGATTGCGGAATGCCTTCCGCCACCCACATTTGCTTGCAGAAGGCCATCTGCCTGGCGACGAAGAGCCCGGCGCTTCCTACCCGGTCTCCGCGGTTTCCAGGGACCTCGGGTGGCTTCCCAGCATTGGAGCAGCTTCCGCAAAGCCTGGGAACAGGAAAGAGGCGCCGGATTTTATCGGCGGCAATTCCTGCGGCGCTCTTCCCCTTCCGCCACCAAGCAACCGTCACCTCACCTGTGCCAGGTGCGTCGGGCACAAACCTCCGCCCGCCGCAGATGCTCGCTTCAGGAAACGGCAGCGTTCCCCACCTGTCGGGTGCTTCTCAGAGGTCTGCTGGGCCATGTGGCTCTCAAGCCAAGCGACGGCCTGGGCCACTTCTGCCTTTGCCAGAGGCAGGGGCTGCGAAGCAAGAGAGCTGGTTAGCCAAAGTAAACACAGCCCCTTTAGCCGTGATTTCTGCGGCGGGTCAGACTAGATGACCCTTGGATCTCAACCACAGTTCTGTGATTTCCTCCTCCCGCTCCCCAAATCCCAGAGGGCCAATGGCAGGGACTCTTCTCCCTTGCCTGGCAGCCTCTGCCCAGCACACTCACCCAACGTCCTGTGGGGCCGTCATGCGGGGCTCGGACCTGGTGGGGCAGGCAGGCTCGGGCCAGAAGGGTCAGCTGTCGGCGGAGGAACAGGGGAGAGCAGTGGTGGTCCGGAAAAGCGATGCCCCCATCCTATGGAGAGAAGACTTTTTAAAGGAATGAAGACACACACATACCATTTACTGATCTTGGGTGATATCTCCTAATGGTCAATCCCCCAAGTACATCTGTCTAGGGGTTGGCAACGCTTTTGGCCCCAGCAGGCCAGGTCTGGAACTGGCAGGTGGTAATAATAGTAATAATAATAATAATAATAATAATAATAATAATAATAATAATAATATATTTATACCCCTCCCATCTGGCTGGGCTTCCCCAGCCACTCTGGGCGGCTTCCAACAAAATATTAAAATACCATACTACATTAAAAGCTTCCCTAAACAGGGCTGCCTTCAGATGTCTTCTAAAAGTCTGGTGGTGGTTGTTCTCTTTGACATCTGGTAGGAGGGCATTCCACAGGGTGGGCGCCACCACCGAGAAGGCCCTCTGCCTGGTTCCCTGTAACTTTTTGCTTCTCGCAATGTGGGAACCACCAGAAGGCCCTCAGAGCTGGACCTCAGTGTCCAGGCAGAACGATGGGGGTGGAGACGCTCCTTCACGTACACTGGACCAAGGCCGTTTAGGGCTTTCAAGGTCAGCACCAACACTTTGAATTGTGCTCGGAAACGTATTATGAGCCAGTGTAGGTCTTTCAAGACCGGTGTTATGTGGTCTCGGCGGCCACTCCCAGTCACCAGTCTAGCTGCCGCATTCTGGATTAATTGTAGTTTCTGAGTCACCTTCAAAGGTAGCCCCACGTAGAGCGCATTGCAGTAGTCCAAGCGGGAGATAACTAGAGCATGCACCACTCTGGCGTGACAGTCGGCGGGCAGGGAGGGTCTCATCCTGCGTACCAGATGGCGCTGGTAAACAGCTGCCCTGCACACAGAATTGACCTGCGCCTCCATGGACAGCTGTGAGCCCAAAATGACTCCCAGGCTGTGACCTGGTCCTTCAGGGGCACAGTTGCCCCATTCAGGACCAGAGAGTCCCCCACACCTGCCCGCCTCCTGTCCCCCCAAAACAGTACTTCTGTCTTGTCGGGATTCAACCTCAATCTGTTAGCCTGTCGGGATTCAACCTCAATCTGTTAGCCGCCACATGGGGCAAAGCATGTGCCACAAGCAGACATGAGACAAGGAAGGTAGCGGGATTGAGCTTGGCAGGTTACGAGATTTCATATAAAGAAGGCCGTCAGGCTAGCACACCAAAAGCTGGCATCCCCTTGGGGCATCTCGCTGGCCACGGTGAGGAGAGGATGCTGGACTCTGGGCCCCCTTCTCCCAGGCTCACAGAGTAAGGCTATCAGACAGACAGTGTCGTGTAGTGGTTAGTGTATTGGACCAGGACCTGGGAGACTGGGGTTCAAATCCTCCCACTCAGCCATGGGTGACACTGGGCCAGTTGCCGCCTTTCAGTCTAACCTACCTCACAGGGTTGCCGTGGGGTTTAAATGAGGAGTGGGAAAGCATCAAGCAACTTGAAGAAAAAGCTGGGATATAAACAAATCTAAGGGGGTTGGACTAGATGACCCTTGGTGTCCCTTCCAACTCGGCCGGGAATCACAAGTGAGGAGAGCTGCTGCTGTTGTGCTCAGGTCTTGCTTGTGGGCTTCCCCAAAGAGGCACCTGGCAGGAGGCTGGGCTAGATGGCCCCCCTTTGGCCTGATCCTGCAGGCTCTCCTTATGTTCTTATGGAACCTCCAGGTTCAGAGGCAGTCTATCTTGGCTGCTAGGGTTTTTAAGGTGTGTTTGGCCACTGTGAGGACAGGAGGCTGGACTAGGTGGGTCCCCTTTGGCCTGAACCAGCTTCTTTCTGAAGTTCTTACTGGGCCAATTTTACACAAGTCAATGGGGCCTGATCAGCTTGGGAACGATCCCTTTGCCAGCAGAGTTCAAAATGCTTCCTCCGTCCCCAAAGCAGGTGGCAAGAATCCTGGCACAAGGAAGCTTCTCGTCCTTCCCATGCTTCTCTGTGGGGAATGAGGGGGGAGAAGGAGAGGGACCGCCTTCCAAATGCCACCTGGGCAATTTCTCATTGGCCCAGAGGAAGGAGGGAGGAGCCCCTGGCTTTGGGTGGGGACCAATGGGAGAGAAGCAGGGGACACCCTTTTCCCGCCTCTGCATGCTTTGGGTATTAAAGAAGAAGGGAAGAAATAGGATCCTCCCGGAACCAGATCCCCATCAAGGCTGAAGCCAGATTGGAGGCTCCGATCCCACACTCCAAATGCAAGCCGGATGGGTCAAGATACAGCAAAATTATGGAAAGAAGCCTCTAGGTGCTGTTTCAGTACTTGGAGGCAAGGGGAGACTACTTTGTTCACTTGGAAATTTGCTGATCACTAAAACCAAGCTTTCGCAATTAACCCCTGGACTGATTTGTCCTTTTAATTGTCACGCTTTTATCAAGAACTTTAACCTAATTGTCGTTGCAAATGCAGCTGGATTTTTTTTGGGCGAAGGGCAGTTCAGAAGGGTCTTAATAATATGCATTAATAGGCTGAAGAGAACGGGTCAACACATATAAGGTGAACACATTGCGAATCTGTGCTGTGGACAGAAACTAAAGGTAAAGGTAAAGGGACCCCTGACCATTAGGTCCAGTCGTGGCCGACTCTGGGGTTGCGGCGCTCATCTCGCTTTATTGGCCGAGGGAGCCGGCGTACAGCTTCTGGGTCATGTGGCCAGCAGGACGAAGCCGCTTCTGGCGAACCAGAGCAGCGCACGGAAACACCGTTTACCTTCCTGCCAGAGCGCTACCTATTTATCTACTTGTACTTTGACGTGCTTTCGAACTGCTAGGTGGGCAGGAGCAGGGACTGGACAATGGGAGCTCACCCCGTCGCGGGGATTTGAACTGCCAACCTTCTGATCGGCAAGCTCTAGGCTCTGTGGTTTAACCCACAGGGCCCCCGCTGGCCTTAAAAGATGGGGCAAATTCACGGAGAAGAGGTAAAGGTAAAGGTAAAAGGTAAAAGTGGATGGCCACATGGGTGGCGCTGTGGTCTAAACCACTGAGCCTCTTGGGCTTGCCGATCGGAAAGTCGGCAGTTCGAATCCCCGCAATGGAGTGAGCTCCCATTCCTCTGTCCCAGCTCCTGCCAACCTAGAAGTTCGAAAGCACACCAGTGGCGGGAAGGTAAACGGTGTTTCCGTGCGCTCTGGTTTCTGTTCTCATGTCCCGTTGCGCCAGAAGCGGTTTAGTCATGCTGGCCACATGACTTGGAAATCTGTGGACAAATGCTGGCTCCCTTGGCCTGACAGTGAGATGAGCGCCGCATACGAAGGTCGCCTTTGACTGGACTTAACTGTCCAGGGGTCCTTTACCTTTTTACTATCCACAATGGTTGCTCAGGTCCTGCTTGTGGATTTGGCTTTGGGGCACCTGGTTGGCCATTGTGAGAAGAAGGTGGTGGACTAGAGGGGCCCCCTTTGGCCTGATCCTGCCGGGCTCATTTCTCAGGTTCTTAAACTCTGGAATGGGGCACACACAATCCAGCTTCCTGCAAAGTTCAGCTTATTTACGTTCCTATTTACTTAAAACATTGTTACACCACTGAGCAACATTTAAAAGCCAATACGGGTTAGCAACCACGACGCCCGCTAGCAAAATTAGTAGATAAAAGAAATTTCCAGAACAAGCACTGGGAATCAGATGAGAGGGAGGAGATGCAAAAATAATACACACACACACACACACACACACACACACACACACACACACACATATATATATATATATATATATATATATATATGCAGGTTTTGGTGTCCTCGGGTGTCTTCCCGTGTAAAAGTTGGGG